>JAMPIV010011432.1:598785-780521 GCA_024509875.1 Oreohelix idahoensis | reverse complement strand
ATATATATATATATATATATATATATATATATATATATATATATATATATATATATATATATATATATATATAATAACATTATATAATAAAACTATAATAAAATCTCCGGTCCAAAATATGTAATTAGATTTTGTTAAAACTATCTATACATAGTGGCATTTTAAATGAAAACATAAACTGGTGTGATCATCTGGATTTAGTAAAACTGTCAGTGTCTACAACAGTCATTCACCAGTTTCCACATTTCAAACTAGGTAAATAGTTCAATTCGAAGGGAGTATGTTTTGCTGGGTGTTGCAACTCTAACGGAATATTTGTTGCTAAATAGTGGAATTCTAACGGAATATAAAATTCAACGGAGTATGTGTTAAAAATCCACGCTACTGATTCTTTTCAATAAACCGGTAAGTAAACTAGTTTTCTTCTTTTTGTTTTGTTACTTGAAATACAAATAATAGTACAAATATGTACTACTGTATTTGCATATAATTTTATTTCAAATTATTAGCTAACCTAAACGAAAATGCAAATTGGGTCCGAAACTCATGATCGGGTCCATTTTCCTGCAAAACGGGTACGACCGAAAATGGCGGCCAAATTTTAGTTGACGTTACTCTTATAGAAGAATCTAGGGCACTAGATCGGCTGACACGAAAAGCATGGGGAAAATAAGAGCCAAGGATCCAGTCCTCTAGGACGACCCAGAGTCTTCAGGGAAGACAACATTAGACAATCTTTTAAGGACAGTGGCTTACCTTTACAGTACTATGTTGTTCCCTCTATCATTTATTTTCTCAAATGCAGTCACTCGGTGAAAGTAATTTTCTGTTTCACAATATCTTTCTTTTAGTCATATTCTCTCACTCTCTCATTCACAAATATTCTCTCCCATACTGTCTCCTAACTCATGCATCAAATATCTTTGTCAGCGCTATATTCCATAGGAACGACAAAGTACAATGATGATAACGATGAGGTGATGTACACAAAGACACTCACGTGACATCACTCGCCGGTCAGGTCATGTGAGTCACGCGCCACGAACCATTTGCCAGGAAAAGCTAAAGGCCTGTCCATTGTCTCGTGAAGTCCAAAATAAAATAATAAAATAACAATAAAAAACAAACATATCTAATATTTGTTTGGCTTGTAAAATTGTAAAGTACAGACGTTACTGCATAGGCGTATTAAAGGGCATTTATTATTTAGGATTTTTTAATTGTATAGGAAAATACACATGGACAAAGACAGTTAGCCATATGTCTGAAATGTGGACAAATTTTTATTGATGGAGGAAAATATTCTGTTTGACCCCTAATGTTTCATTTTTAGGACATACGGTGTCTGTTTTAGATAGCATACTCAATGTCCGCCTTTACTTATGGTAATATCTCTCGTGGCCATTTATTACATGGTAAATAAAAATGTTAAATTATGTGTCTTTGCGAGCGAGTTTTTAAACCTTAAATCAGTGGTTCCCAAAGTGGGTGGTACCGCCCCCCTGGGGGCGTTGGAAGGATCCAAGGGGGCGATACGGAAAAAGGGGTCACTGGGGGGCGTTCAGTAGTAAACAAGGGGCGTTCAGAAATAAGGGACAGTTGAGGATTTGACAGGCTAAATTCGGTATATATTTGATAACTAAATGCATTATTCTATTTGAAAAATAAAGCAGTAGTGTTAGCGCAGGGAAAGCAGTTATAGATTTGAGAGACATCAATGAGGCGGGAACGAGATAGGAAAGATGCGGACGAGGGTATTACTAGGATCATTAAGCTAGGCATAGTTTCGTCTTTATGTGCCATCCTGAGCTCAGGTAACCATCGGTGATCATAAATTGTAATCAGGAACTACTGCGAAATCGGGGTTAACAAAATACCTATTGTCCATTAGGTCATTCCCGAAACGAACAACGAGAAGTCTGTGATTGGCTCACTAAGATTAAAACAGAATCTTTGGAAGATGAAAACCAGTCCTAAGTAGCGTTTACTAGTTTAATATGAACTTTGGAATTCGCGAGGTGTGTCCGAGCGTATTTCATCTGACGAAATTAGAGACCTGATTGTGTTTCAGAAAGGACCGACTTTGCTTTGTTGTGGATTTTAATGTCTCAGTTTTTACGGGGGCTAGTGGTAACGTTATATTCGCGGTACGTTAATAAACAAGAGAAAAGGTTCAATAGAGCCAAGTGTTTCTTGGCAGTAGAAATCAGTATTTGAACCTCTGAACTGGCTCTCCTACATTGCATTCAAACTTTCATTAATCAACCGACGCGACGTACGTTTCCCATCTATTGCATCTTGGCGCTGCCTGTGATCAAAACCAACAAACTTTCTCGGCTCTTCTTGTGAACAGGGATTTCAAATAAGCTTGTACTGGGTATCAAACTATTTCATCCTGTCGATTAGGTAAGTTTTCATATTTTTTTCTGTTCTTGTACAGAGCTAGTATCAGTTTTACTAACACTAATTATTAATTAAGCAGATACATGTTGATACAGATTTGCCTTATATTGAATATTGTTGTTCAGTCCATTATATTATATCCTTTTAATTTGTGCCCGGCAGCCCAACACAATATAGTTACGCCACTGGCTCCCAATCTTTAAATCTTAAGGCCTTTCTTCACAAGTGAATTATTTTAAATTATTTAATATTAAATAACTATTAGTAAACTGTAAGAAATCAATATTGGGTTACTTCAACCTTGTTGTGGCTGTTGCTGGTTGTTTATTTCTAATTTGTTTTTTCTAATTGCTGTTTTACATTTTCTAATTGTTTTTGTGTGTGTGTCTAATTTATTGATGGCTGTGGTTACGCAACTTTATAAAACAGAAGAGTAAACTGGAAAAAACATTTGTGTGAAAATTTCTGTAAAGCCACATTTAAATCAGTTTTTGTTGCATATTTTTCTAACTGCAAAATTATAAAATCAATTTTTTTTTCTCCAGAATCCAGAACAAATATGGCAGAAAAAGAAGTGCAGATAATATAACGTGGACTATCTGAAATATGGATTTATTCCATACTGGAATAACGAACAGCTGCCAATATGTCTGTTTTGAGAGAGGTTCTTTTCAAATGAGGCAATGAAACTTTCAAGACTTCTTGAACATTTGAAGAAAAATGCACTCTGATAAAGCAGACAAAATCTTGGCAAATTTTCAGTTACTTCGTGAAAACTTTCAGAAACGGAAAACTGTTCGCAACATGTTTGCCAGCACTTCACAACAAAATTATTATAGCTTATGAGCTTCATACAACATTTCATTGCTGATACCTAAAGCTGGAAAGCCTTCCACAACTGGAGGTGTGAGTACAATTATGCATAGGTCACCTGAACAAATAATTAGGGCTATTCCGCTCAGAAATACCTCTGTTCAAAGAACAGACGAAATGGCTGAGAATGTTGAAGACACATTGTGAAACACTCGTACTTCGGACAACAGAATTTGCATTGCAGTTGGAAGAGTCAACTTTGCCGGGCAACGAATCTTTACTTCTACTTCTTGCATATGTTCGCTTCGTAAAAGTTGAAAGCTTGGCTGCTCAGGAGTTCTTATTTGCAAGGCAAGTAGTTACAGATACGAAAAAGGAGTCAATCTTTCATGTAGTTGAGCAATTTTTCAAAGAGAAGGACATTTCGCTTACTAACATTCTTGCTTGTGCAACAGATGTGGCACCATCAATGATAGGTTGTTACCGCGGGTTTATCGTTTTGTTAAAAGAAACTGTACCTGGTATATTTACAATACACTGTAATTCACAGATAACATCTTGTTGCAAAAAATTTAAGTGATTGGCTTCACAAATCATTAAATGCTGTTATAACAGCGATTAATAGAATTAAATCCAATGCTTTCAATTATATACTATTTCGAGAGCTTTGTACTGAGAATGATGAACAATTTGAACGCTTGCTGATGCACACAGAAGTCAGATGGCTCTCAAAAGGAAATTGTCTGAGACGCTTTTATGCTCTTTTTGAAACTGGTAGAATTCTTTAAAGACTCGCATGCTTTGCTCAGTACAGAACTAACAAACAGATTTATTCACAAAGTTTAACGACATAAATCTGCAACTGCAAGGAAATGATATTAATCTTATAAAAGTCATATCTATCGTCTCCATCTTTCTGGCCAAATTAACGCTATTCAAACGCAATATTGGCCGTCGCGAGCTAATCCAATTTCCCAGCCTCTTTGAGTTGGAAGAGAAAAACAAAATACCAGAGGATAATCTTCAAGTATATTGTGCACACCTAGAGATGCTGCTTAAAGACATGTCTCAGAGGTTTCATGATCTTCTTTTGATCACTATTCCAGATTGGATAATAAATCCATTCCTAGACACGTGCAGTGAGGAACTAGGAAGGGTGGAAGAGGAACTGATTTCGCTGCAAAATGACGTTGAGCTTAAGCCAATGTTTAAAAAAATCATATCAAGACTTTTAGTTGCAGAAAGAAGTCTCTGAACGCTTTCCTGCAGTGTGGGGGAAAGTTTAAGATGTTCTGTATTGCTTTTCGAACATCGGGCAGATAGGGCTCGTGATCCTTGGTTGGTAGCTTATCTAAGAGAAGGAACTCTGAATTCAAACCACCGCTGCCTTGCGGGAATATCCATTTATGGAATTGGCTTCGGGAGTAAACCCTGAGGATAAATCCGGAGTCGGAGTCCCTATGGCAGTCTAATGTCGATTCGACATTATTCTGGCAACTCCTGCGACATGGCTGGTACCAAACTGTATCGGCTACTGCCGTTCCTTTGGATCTACCGGCTGTGTGGAGAGGGAGAACATGCTGCATGGGCAACAGCTTGATCTCCATATAACTGTGCCCAAGCTCGCGCCCTGGAGAGGACACTCCAGCTTCACCCTATAGGTGTCGGCAAAACACGGGAAGTAGCAGTTACCTACCTTTGCCCGCCTCACATCGCGTATTTGGGGAAACTCTAAACTCACAATGAAGACCAAAGCTGCGGTATATAATGCCTGCGTCACCAGCACACTCCTATATGGCAGCGAGACCTGGACGACCTATGCTAAGCAAGAAAGAAGGCTCAATACCTTCCATTTGCGGTGTCTACGCCGCATCCTCGGCATCTCGTGGAAAGATAAAGTGACAAATCTCGAGGTGTTGTCACGTGCTGGCCTTCAAAGTATGTATACGCTTCTTAGACAGCGCAGACTTCGCTGGCTTGGCCATGTTCGCCGCATGGAAGATGGTCGCATCCCAAAAGATATCTTCTACGGACAGTTAGCAGATGGCAAGAGAACAGTTGGGCGACCACAGCTGAGGTTCAAAGATGTGTGCAAGAGAGATATGAGGGAACTGTACATGGATCCAGCAACATGGGAGGATGAAGCTGCCGATCGCACTAAGTGGCGATGCTATTTACGGCGCCACCTCAGATTGGGCGAAGAGAGGCTCACACAAGAAGCAGAGGTGAGGAGAAAACGTCGAAAGGAGCACCAGGAAAATAAGCAGCTGAGGGCTGTCACCTCAGGGGCGCATTCCCATAGTCAGTTATGACTGAAGGGGCTATTATTATTATTATTATATTTAGGAGAACGCGGTTATCCAACTTCTTTCAAAGCAAAGAAACAGACTGCAAATTACTGAACGGGTGATCTGAGACTCCTTCTGAGTAACTTTCAGCCTGATGTTGAGAAGCTGATATCACAACACCAGGAACATCCATCTCACTGAAGTTAAAAGAACAATGAAGTAGGTTTGTTACTAATATACTCTCATAGACTTCTGTTTGTTATACTGGATTAGGTAATTAAATTTATCTTTTTAAATTAAATTAACAAATAAGCGTATCTTAAATTAATAAATAAAGCAATTAGTTGTCACTGTTTTGAATTAACAGTTGCTTTTATCTTTCACTCTTTATTGTTTTTATGTACTATGGGAAAATGTAGGGGGCGCTGGAGACCTAATATTAGACCCAACGGTCCTTTGTATTGGACATGCACCCTAATAGGTTGAACTAGGTTGAACGGGACGCGCCTCGCTAAAACGAGGCAAAACTTTATTTAAAAAAGGGGGGGGGCGCTGGGGACATGTTCTGGGAGCCAAAGGGGTGGTGACTCGAATAAGTTTGGGAAACACTGCCTTAAATAGTGGGTTCTTCATATTTGTTGTACTGTATACTTTTTATGTTTTAAAAAAATGGGGGGGGGGGGGGAAGGAGGTGTGTCACGAAGTGCATTTATGTATAGAGTTTTGTCTGAGTGTAAGACAAGATACTAATAAGAGAAAGTCCGAGAAGATAGATTTTAGGTGAGAATGACAGTGAATGTGGAAAGATGAGACTATTGGCTTCGAGGGTGAGAACCGAGATTGACTCTCCCTCGCCACTCCTGACGTAGTAAATAGCTATAGACTCACCACCTCTGACTACCAATAAATGAGATAAGGTTTTCACTAAAATTCTACAGACACAACTATACAGACAATTATCTACGTACAGTATAGATGTGTGGTGGATTTTGATGTTATGAATTGTTGTTAAGTATTATTATTATAATAAATGAGATTAGCTATGAAGGTCTCTGAATTTACTCAATATTATTGTGAACTATTCAGGGTGCCTTTCCGCTACCACCCCCTTTATCTCATTCAAAATGTATTTATATTAGTATATTAAATGACTTCGTGTTGTGTCTAGGGTTATGAATGTAGAGTGTAATGTATAATAATCAACAAACATACAAACAAATAGTTTATTATTCACAACTGCACACAGTACTACCACAATAACATACAAACGATACTTTAAAAGGCTATCTTACTTAAGACTGTGGTTGAATTTTGTGTAAATAAGATTTTTACAGTTTTATTATCCTGATTCAAATTTATTTGTAATCAGGACAGACAATTTAAAAGTGAAATCACAATAATCAATTACATCAGTCAAATAGCACAATAAATTCTTTGTCCATATATATAAAATAATTAATCGAATATATTTATGTAGTGTTCTCCTACTTTAAGGTAATACTGGTGGTAATACTCGGTTGTTGTTTTAATCATGTCCTTCTGGAATTGTTTGTTTCTATTTTGTCACTTGTGGAACTATTAAATATTTGTCCCAGTTTTATTCACTGTTATTAGATCGTTCTTTTAAAGTTCTGTAGTTTGAGCTTTCAGGTGCCGAACGAGAACTTAACTGGGCAGTATACTGTATGTTGAACCTTTCCTCTGCTCGCTTGACAATCTGTTCCATGTTTGATAGGCAATGGCCACTAGCATGGGCTCGCAGTAAACAGGCAGAGTCCTGAATCAATCAATTTTCAAGCGTTTGGTACCACATTAACGTCAGTACCCAGGACCTCTGAAATGTGAAGGTATGCATCCTTCGTAATATCTAGCATACACTAATAGTCCACAGTTAAGGACATGTACATTACAAAAAAACAAAAGGATCATATCCTGATACAAACCTATGCCACCATTTTCTTTTGATGTGACAATGTACACCAGTATTCCTTTCCCTAATAGTTACAACGCCACTGCAATTCCAGCTGTAATCTCTTCCATATAATAAGATAGGTGTTATGCTCCTTTATGACAATCATACCTATTCTTGTAGTTTTACACCTCTCTGACAGACTATCACATGGTGGATCAATCTTTAGGCTTTGCCTCATGTTCGCTATAGACCCACTCATGTCCATACATATTTTATTATTTCACATTCAATTTTTATATAAAATACAGGTTAATAAATGTCAAGCTTACCACAATGTTCAATGAAATACACACAGAAAAGATGACTGACACAGTTTCGATCTGTCGTATTGCCCAGGCTGCTTATAATTTATATTTTAAAGCACAGCCTGCTCTCATCTATCACTGTTTAAAATTTTCTGGAAATGGCGTCCCCCTAACGTTTATTCTGACAATATCGATTCAGTTAGCCAATCGCTATTAATTTTACAAGGGTAAACAGTCTTTTCAAAAAATATCATTCAAACTTTTCCTACGTTACTTAGGCTATTTATGTTTATTCAAAGGTCAGCCAATAATATTTAGTCTCCCTTCAAATGCCACCCAATCAGATTCACTGTACTATTCTAGCCTATCTGTCACCTACTTTTTCCCCCAAAATATGCGATCCAATCTAAGCAGATATGACTTTACCTGACAGTATCTCTGATCTCTATGTATTGTTTTATCAATATTTAATTAGTTAAGGGACTATTTATATAACTAATAACATATTCTTGGTCAGCAAGTCTTCAGGTACACGAATATACAATTTTTAAGGGGCTATGTGGTTTGGTCCAAAATTCTATCTTTTTTTCTATGTTAGTTGTTTATTTTTAAACTACCTCCTGTTCACTTCTCTTCTCATGTACTATCAAGCTGAATACGAGAGCTTAGGTCATTCATAATAAGAGCTTAACATGTTTACATGACCGAGGTGTCCACAATTCTAACTTTTTTCATTGTATTTGGGGAAACCCCTAAGGCAAAGCGTGCTGCTGTGCTAGAGTTGGCTTTTAGTTTAAAATCAATGCGAAACGAATTAGCATTTCATCTATCCTTGCCCCTCCTCGTTCCACAATGCATTTTAAGCACAATTTCTTAGAACTAGAAAAAGTGGTTGTTTATGTCAAGGACGAATTTGAAAAAATTGGGGTACCGTTTTGTTCGGCTATTCGTTAGCAAATAATAATCTGAAGGCGTAGGCGATACCAACCGTTTCAGCAGAAAATTCTTTTGTACTTTTTTTTTTCTTTTGCCTTTATGCCCTATACTGTTATATATTAAATTAGATATTGTATTTAGAAATTCACTACAAGATGTATATAAAGAACCTGATCCAGTATACAGTTTATCGTTTATTTACACAATAAAATAAATTACATATCAAAATCAATAACGTGCGTGGTTGCACAAAACCCTGAAACAGAACCAAAACAATTTAATTGACATACAAAATTATAAACCCACAATGTACACCGTCCCCTTCAGCCTGCAGGGAAGAAAGCTAAGGATTAAACAAAGAATTTACTCGGTGGGGTCTCTAACTTTAGAGCCACCACTCATAACTCTCATATTAATAATTATTGAAAAACTCTAACACCGCTGTTCGGCTGTAGACCTCATTAACTGTCTACAAGCACTCTGAATGAACTTGCTAAAGTCATAAATTCTGTCTCTCCTCTGTTTCTATTCTGACTATCTTATTCTAAAAAACTACTGTCTCTCCTCTCTAAAGAATTCAGAAGGAATGTTGACCCTATCTCCTCCAACGAATATTGTAGCTGATGACTTGGGTTTTTAGGCTTCGGTTCTTGACTCGGAATCTAGCTGCTTCGCTGCTGGCGAGACTTAATTCACTTGCCCTGTTACCCCTCTGTTGCAAGTGGATTTATGGAAGGGAAGTAATCTTTGGAATGGTTTTTTAGACAAATTAAATTTCGAGTTGCAACACTTGATTAAACGGATACTTGTTTGACTTTAGGATAGAATTATCTTTTCCTATTTTTCGGGTGACAGAGTACAGATAAGCGTGTGAACGCTGTTTAATGTATTTATTCTGTACTGTTTTGAGTCATGTGAATAACTCGCAGCTAGTCTGCATGTGTTATCGAGAGCGGTGTTCAAGACAACCGAATCTCGTGACGGGTTTTTTGGCGGGACTAGTGTGTGATTTGGGAGTTGTGTTTTGGGCGTGGACCGTGTAGGTCGAGTCCCAGTGTTTTTGGATAATGTATGCCTACGTAGGATTTGAGAAAATGTCGACTTATATATTTCGCTGTGTGTACAGCCTATGTGATACACTGCAGTGAAGATTTGTTTAGGCCATATGAACCTTATTAATGAAGCTGCCGGGTGATGCAGGCTTCGCTGTGTATTAAGGTACTTTTGTAGGCCATATTGTGAAGATTAATGAAGCTGCCGGGTGATGCAGGCTTCGCTGTGTATTAAGGTACTTTTGTAGGCCATATTGTGAAGATTAATGAAGCTGCCGGGTGATGCAGGCTTCGCTGTGTATTAAGGTACTTTTGTAGGCCATATTGTGAAGATTAATGAAGCTGCCGGGTGATGCAGGCTTCGCTGTGTATTAAGGTACTTTTGTAGGCCATATTGTGAAGATTAATGAAGCTGCCGGGTGATGCAGGCTTCGCTGTGTATTAAGGTACTTTTGTAGGCCATATTGTGAAGATTAATGAAGCTGCCGGGTGATGCAGGCTTCGCTGTGTATTAAAGTACTTTTGTAGGCCATATTGTGAAGATTAATGAAGCTGCCGGATGATGCAGGCTTTAGTGAGTGTTGAAGTACTGTTTAGGCCAGGATGTGGACAGGCCGTATTATATATATTCAATGCAGTATTATATTAGATGATTCGTGTTTTGCTAGCGATTGCGAGTACATTTATGCATATAACATTCAGACTGAAAACACCACTCAGAGTAAGGGGGGGTGTATCAGTTGGTGGTTTTCAGTTACAAGGATCTGACATCTACGACTATTCGCGTCGATAGCCTAAGTGGCGTAGTTTTGTATCATAGGATATGATTTAAGATGTGCCTAGGTGGCGTATACGATTAAGAAATTGTTACCTCTACAGTGATATGTACTTGAAGCAAGAGGGTAAAGTGAATCAAATTTTGTCCACCAGACCATAACATATCTAGAGGATCAGTCACTACAAGGTGGAAAGAATACATATGACTTTCACGGGACAAGAATGTAGAATACTTGACTTTGTTATAGTTGGCTGTATGTGGGCGTGGCTTGAATCTCCTGTACTTCAGAACTGTGACCTAGTTATTATCTGCGTGGGTGGCGCATTTGAGAAACAACACACGCTTTATTTGGTAGAAGGCAACTTTACAACAGTAGCAATTGACGTCCTATTTCGTGCCTATAGACTACAACAGCATCTGCAGTGGTCAAGAGCGTTCAATTAGACTTGGACAGTATTTGTACCAGCATTTGTACGGGTTGTCACAGATTTCTGCAATATTCGGGTTACCTGTGCCAGTTGTCACCATCACAAATTCAAGATGTTATGATACACGGAGTTGCCGTGTACATTTCAGACTACAGAAGAGTCAAGAGGGGCAGTGTGTGCTGTATTATGGTTCCTGTCAACTTGTGCATTGTTAAGCACATATCATATTGACGAAATTACCTGAAGAGAAACGAATCAAGTTCCAGTGCTTTCCCGCAGTGGAGGTTTTAGCAGTCTATGTGATATCCAGTGTCGTGGCGGAAAGAAACAGGATCATTGACAGATAAGTGATTTTGTCTTGTGTAAATTGTGTCACTTCATATATGTCACTGGGCCTCCCTAATTGCTCATCCTGTTGTTGTTGTTGTTTATGTCTAATTTGACATATGATTAAGATTTTATGCATAGGTGTTAATGGCTGTTGACATATGTCGATTTTCCTGATGTGACTTGATAAAGGTGCTATAAAAAGTAAATTGGTGATACAGAATTGAGGAATAAGCTCATTTCTTGACAAATAGTTAACTTTGTGAGCTGGAAAGGTAATTGCCAAACCTTTTGCGACAGTAATTTGTCATAACTATAAGTGACTACTATATATAGTTGATTAAGTAAGTGAATCACCATGGATCGTGATATGTACCCTACAGATATAAGGCCTATGTTGGAGTCTGCATTGGTGGTAGGTAGAGATGGTAAGGGATTGAGAGGTGCACGACTTGGAGAATGGATAATGGATGATTTTTTTATTAATGTGTCAACGTCCCTGGAGTTATTTGCTGAACACAACTTTAAGTTTGTTTGCAATTTGGTAATGGCCAAGGATTTGGTGAATTTGCTACGGCACCTTCGTGTGTTTTTACAACAGTATTTTGAACTTGAACACGGACATATAATGCAAAGCATGTTCAAAATAATCCACAACCATACATCTGATGAGCAGGAAAGGGAATTGAGAATTGAGAAACAAGCAAAAGTAAACAAACAGAGTGCTCTACAGCAAAGGGAGAATTTCCTAGAAGGTGTTGCTAAAGACAGCGAACTACAGGCAACTGTGTATAAGCTTAAAAGTGAGATACTTGAATCAAACTCAGAACTTTCTAGTGCACAAGCTACATTAAATTCAGCTTTAAGCAAAGTCCAAGACTTGGAAACTCAGATAGGTAATCTCACGCGGGAACTTCAAGAACAGAAAGAGATGTATGAGAAATTGAAGGTTGAGAGAAATGTCTGTGAGAAGACTTATAAAGATATGCTTCAGGATGTGTTGGATGACAATGATAGTCTCAGTCGCCAACTGAAAGAAAAGAGTAATGTATCCTCGGAGAATATGAATGAGTTAAAGGCATAAGCTGCTCAAATCCAAGGACTTCAGGCTCAAGTTGCTCGACTTCAGCCCCAGATAGAAGAGGTTCAAAAGATGAGATTGAGGAAACTAGCGCGACAGAGGAAAGCAAGCAAAGAAAAGGATGAAAAGGTGAAATTAGAAGAGTTAACTATGGAGAAAGAGAAGGTCGCTAAAATTGAAAATTTGCTAGCAGAAGAAAGCGACAAAGTTTTGGCTGTTAAGGAGTTAAATAAAAGGTTAAGTGAAGAGATTTCACTTAAAAATAATGAAATTACAGAAGCAAGGGACAGAATATATGGCTTACTAGATATGGTTTTGAAAAACAAAAGGTGCTCTTCTGTCAATGTTGACAATGATAGACAGAAAGTAGCTCAGAGAGAGGTCATTCATGGTAAAGACAGATCTTTTCGTGGTAAATACAACTTTAAAAGTTCTAATATTACTGATAGTTCCAGTAATAATTCTTGGCGTCAGACCAACAAAGATTCTTGTGTAACAGCCAGTTCTGTTGGTCAGGAAAAGAAAGGTGATAAATTTCAGGTCAAGACTCATAAGAGCAAATATTTCTCTACTACTGGAAATACTCAGAAATTAATAGCGGGTGTTGAGACTATTACTACTTGTTCCAAAGATGAAACCCATATGCGGAACAATAGAGATACTATTGTTTCTGGCAGTTATCAAACTCAGCACAGTCAGTTTGAAACTATTGGTAAATATATTCCCATAGGGGAAAGAAAAACAGTTCTAGTAAGAGAGATAACCCCAAGATTAAACATTACCAAGGGAGATCAGTAAATAATAATTTTCCTTCTCCTAGATACTGTAGACAATCTAACAAATCTCAAAGTTTTGATTGTAAGAATGTTGGAAAGTATAATAGAGATAATGGCTTTTCAAATGTTGCTTTACATCACCAGAATAATGTTCCTCAACAAAAGACTAAAGTGATTATTTGTAAACAAGGCAACGGTAATAATAAGTATTTTGATCATAGATCAAATAATAAGCGCAATTGTGCTAATTTTGTTCAACATGAGCCCAGAGTCATTTATAATCAAAGTAAACAGAGTAAAAATAACAGTGGATGCTTGAATACTATTGCCTGCTCTACTTGTTGTTGTGAATGTGAGACTTTGTTTCAGCGTAAGGCAGCGGCGACATTCAAGGTCGGTCATGTTGTCCCCAAGAATTCTATGATATCTACATGTGATAGAGAGAGCTAGTGACATCGTGAAGAGACCGGGTTTTTACACAAGCCGGTGTTGGGTAATTGTAAATGTGATTTCTACGTTTTTCTCATTAAATTTCACTATTGAGTAAAATGGAAATTTTCATTTGTATTTGTTGACAGAAGCTACGTTGCGATAAGGGTCAAGGCTCCTGCGACATATTGACGGTCAGAAATGTGAGTCAACTTTCCGCTCGAGTAGTCAACCGAAACCTGTCAGCGTCAAACTAAATCTGATGGTTACTTTCTGAAGGTCAAGCATGTTTACAAGAGAGTGGGAGACTTCGCGTCTGATTTTTTTTTTTTTTATGTGAAGACAGTAAATATTTTTTGTATTCTATATTAGTATATGACATGTTGTTGTTTTGAAATAACATATAATTTTGTTGTAATGATTATTTCTATGCATCATTTGTTTGCCATAATTTTTTTTAATTGTTGTTATTTTTATGTCGGTAGTTTGATGTCATGGTTAATTAATATATAGAACATACAGAGAAGATGTGAATTATCTGTTATGTGGTGAAATGTAATTTTGAAAATAGCGTGCATGTATCATAAATGATCTGGTATTTGGATTTGTCAACATATTGTGAAACTTCGATTTTTCCAGAACTTGATTTTCTTGCCAGTCAGGTATGCAGATTATTTTCTTAGCAGATTATTTAAAAAAAAAAAAAAACTTATTTTTTTTTGTAGATATTTTTATAGAACCTTTTGCATATTTCATATTAGCAACAAAGTGTAGATTTATTTATAATGTATATCTTATCAATTTGAGTAAGAGATAAAGTTATAGCTAAATAGCATTGTACTGAGCTGAACGTAATTGTCAGCAGAAAGAACTTAAAGGATAAATTAAATTTACATGGGTTGATTTAAGGGTTTGTTCGAGATAGGATTTTTGTTTTATATTTCACTCATTTTGTTAAAATATTGATTTCATTAGTAGGTTTTAGTGGTCTTGAATTACTTAAAAATTAAATACTGTTTTTATGTAACTTATCGTAAAAAAATATGTTTGTACGGTACTTTTGAAAAATGATTTTTTTTTTTGGCATTGTAATTTTTTGTTGTGTGTGCCCAGCATTTGACTGCGTGATATCATTGATATGTAGATTGATTAGTTCTTGTAAAAAGTTGTTTTTTATTATGATGTATTTTTTATTTTACCGATTGATTGTGCGTTGGTCGTATTAGTTATAGCAATGCTATTACTTGTTTGTTCCATGCCTATAATTTATTTATTTTAGTTTTGTATAACTCTTATAACTTGGGTAAATTACTTATTAGCTTTTGTTTAGTTATAAATTATTTTTTGATGGTGTTAGTATAGATATACTTTGATATTTTGTGTTGTGCCTTTCGATCATATTTATATATTTATTTTTGAATAGGTTATCTGATCAAAACATTTATTAGTATGTATTGTTATTGACTTTCTCTGCGTTCGTGCCTTTGCTTTCTATCTGTCTTTGGTAACTATTCTTCATTTCATTCCTTCTTTTCTGTTGTCTTTTCGGTATGGATTTCATATCTTGTTTATACTTTCGTACCTCATCTTCGTGTTACTTGATTCTCTTGTATACTTTGTCTTCTTTCAACACTTATACTTCTATTCTTTGTATTGTTGGAGTGGTTATATGACTTGATATAATATATCTACTTATGATAGTTGTATTTATTTTACATGTAATTGTCCAACGTAATTATGAGTATATGGTATTGTTGAGTTCTTACTTTCCTTTTTTACAGATCATTCTTCTTTTGATTGATCTTCTGTTTTCTCTTTCGATCGATTGTTGTTAGTTTGGTTTGTACTAAATATACGTAACTTAATTTTGGAACTGATCATATTTGTATATTTAACTAATTACTTTTTATACTTAGCTGATTATACTGTATGCTTTAAT
This sequence comes from Oreohelix idahoensis, assembly GCA_024509875.1. Lineage (NCBI taxonomy): Eukaryota > Metazoa > Mollusca > Gastropoda > Stylommatophora > Oreohelicidae > Oreohelix > Oreohelix idahoensis. Next base: position 765,054 of record JAMPIV010011432.1, on the reverse strand, counting down.
TGCTACTTTACACTTTAATGCTGATATTTGTTGTAGATATAATTTGATTTAAAATAAGATATTTTTGTAGGCATACGTTAGAGCTTAATTGTCTTCTAAATTTTTCGTTTTTTGGGAGTTAATTTTTTCAAAAAAAAAATGATAGAACGATTTTTTTTTCCCGGAGCGGGTGGTAACTGTTGCAAGTGGATTTATGGAAGGGAAGTAATCTTTGGAATGGTTTTTTAGACAAATTAAATTTCGAGTTGCAACACTTGATTAAGCGGATACTTGTTTGACTTTAGGATAGAATTATCTTTTCCTATTTTTCGGGTGACAGAGTACAGATAAGCGTGTGAACGCTGTTTAATGTATTTATTCTGTACTGTTTTGAGTCATGTGAATAACTCGCAGCTAGTCTGCATGTGTTATCGAGAGCGGTGTTCAAGACAACCGAATCTCGTGACGGGTTTTTTGGCGGGACTAGTGTGTGATTTGGGAGTTGTGTTTTGGGCGTGGACCGTGTAGGTCGAGTCCCAGTGTTTTTGGATAATGTATGCCTACGTAGGATTTGAGAAAATGTCGACTTATATATTTCGCTGTGTGTACAGCCTATGTGATACACTGCAGTGAAGATTTGTTTAGGCCATATGAACCTTATTAATGAAGCTGCCGGGTGATGCAGGCTTCGCTGTGTATTAAGGTACTTTTGTAGGCCATATTGTGAAGATTAATGAAGCTGCCGGGTGATGCAGGCTTCGCTGTGTATTAAGGTACTTTTGTAGGCCATATTGTGAAGATTAATGAAGCTGCCGGGTGATGCAGGCTTCGCTGTGTATTAAGGTACTTTTGTAGGCCATATTGTGAAGATTAATGAAGCTGCCGGGTGATGCAGGCTTCGCTGTGTATTAAGGTACTTTTGTAGGCCATATTGTGAAGATTAATGAAGCTGCCGGGTGATGCAGGCTTCGCTGTGTATTAAGGTACTTTTGTAGGCCATATTGTGAAGATTAATGAAGCTGCCGGATGATGCAGGCTTTAGTGAGTGTTGAAGTACTGTTTAGGCCAGGATGTAGACAGGCCGTATTATATATATTCAATGCAGTATTATATTAGATGATTCGTGTTTTGCTAGCGAATGCGAGTACATTTATGCATATAACATTCAGACTGAAACCACCAAAAGGGGGGTGTATCACCCTCTTTGTGTTTAAGGACAAACAGCTTTATTATGGCTGTGTACTACTAACCAACCTCCAGGCCACGCGCCTTTTAGGAGTGGTATAACGAGCTGAGAGCTCGGGATTTCTAAAGATAAACACGTTCCCGCTGAATCATGGGGCTTCACTGCAAGCGAACTGCTATCTATTACTGGTGCAGACGTACTTGGCGCCGGTAACCACCGCGTCACCAATTCTATTTCACCTCTGGCGATGCCTCGACCCTTCTATGGCCGAATATCTTGGCAAGCTGTATGGCAAATTTGCACCCCGCCCTGTGTGCCGTGAAAATGCTGGAAACAAAACAAATAACAACAAATCTACAACCTGTCAAATAAATTTTTATCTCTAACACCTAACTCCCTTAAATAAATACCTCTCCCGTCTATCCCCTACACACTTCTACGCACAAGCAATAACAAATACTCCTACCCCGCTCCCACTGTTTGTTAGGTAAACCCAGACGCAGCTGACCTAATCTGTTACGTTAGTCGGCCTCAGCTTCAAAACAATTCAAGCTATGAAGCAAACCATTCCACGGTAAAATAATTCTTGGCCCTACTTTATATTACAGGCTGACCAGGGACCGTTATCAAATTAATGCAATAAAAAATTACACACCCCTCTAGGAATAATTAAATCCCGTCTCCGTAAATTAATTACACAACTATATATATAGATATATATATTTATATAGACCCTCTAGGAATAATTAAATCCCATCTAGACCCTTATCTTCTGGCTATAAAGGTTATTACTTAACCACCAGTAGTAATTACACAAATACCTACGCTCTCTCAGTAATGTTAATTTCACCCCCTCTTATCCAACTTCATTACCCAAATAGTCCGCTAGTAATTTACACAACAATTTAATGCACACTTAAATAACGTACACAAATACCTAGCGTCTTTACACTGCAATTATTATAATTAAATCGAGGTTACATATATATCGGACCTCACAAGCACAGTTTTGATATAACCTAAGGACTTAACCTTATATATAGTTAATATATAAAACTTTACACAAATCATAGACACTGCTACTTTTTCACAGAAATTATATAGGCGCACTTCTAGTTTTATTATTATTTCTACCAGATAGCAATTGATGGCACTTCTGTTTAAGAAATGAAATTAAAACTCCCGGAAGAAAACTTTACTTTAACCTGCTAAGATCTATCAAGAAACGAATTATCTACTCTGCTAAATTAAGATCGTTACATACCCAACATCGAATTTCTCACTTAAGAGCATTATGTATAATGTATACAGGCGTATATTCACGTCAGGCAATTTTTAATCAGAGAAACAGCTTCTAGATTTTACCCTGTTATTTATTACAGAAAATCGACGCTAACCCCAACGCTCTACAAAATCGCGTCGCGTCGCTCTTAAACCAATAGTCTATCTGCATTTAATAAACTATTGAAACCCGCCAATGTTTATCACGTAAGGCAATACATGACTCATGTTTATTACTTCTACCGCGCATCTAGTTTGCGTCACGTTAAGTAATATTACCATCGACCGCGTGAGCAGACTCGGTTCTGATACGTTCTACATTACCTGGGTCGTGCTTTTGCCCCATCCCCCGTTTTACCGGGTGGGTGTTACTAGCGTCTGGAAAATGTACCCCGCCTAATAATAAGAACCTAATAAAATAAAATGACCGCGATTATTTTACAAAGAAAATCAGACTACGTAAACGCCATTACTACAGGTAGAAGAAGATTGGTGCGGATATGTACCTAATCCCTACAGTAACCCTTCATGAAAAAGCAATTAATTTACTTAAAGAAAAAGACTAAACTCAAATACGTTCCTGGAGAAGAAAAATGGGGCCTGTGGAAAATAAAATCACAGTAACTCCTCACAGGGTGTCAAAGCGGGAAGTATGTGGGTTTATATTTACTTTACTGATGTTCGTATTATACGTGCATGTAACCTGTATGGATGCGAGTCATGAGCAATGACTACAACCCACAAAAGCCAGATCCAAACCTCAGATATGAAGTATATGGGGAAGGTGGTTAAAGTAGCAAAAAGAGACATGGTCCACAACCAGACTATACATCAAGGCCTAAAAACTCAACTCTTGCAGACCCAAGTAGAACAATCCCAAATAAGATGGTTTAGCCATGTCTGTAGAATGGGAGAAGATCGGCTGATACGACAAGCATGGGGAAACTAAGAGCCAAGGATCCAGACCTCCAGGACGACCCAGAGTCTTCAGGGAGGACGTTAAGTTATTTTATATTCATAGAGGGGGAGTTAAATGTTTGAGATCCTCACATGTGCGTCTAGTATTTTGTAGACGCACATTTGAGTGCATCTAAGTTAATTGTATGTTTAATTATTTGCGTGTGACCGTGCACCATTTGTAAACGGGTATGGCGCAATTTGTCGCGGTGATCTGCTGCTAACCAGCAAACGTACTTTAGGCAGATCCTGATATCCCCCGTCTTGTATAGACGTGAATTTTTCGTGTGCTTATCCTTAGTTCAGGAAAGACATGGTCATAAAGTAATTATAATCATCTATAAGATGAAGATGTCGTTCTTGATGAGAAAATGCCAAGACTTGCTTGATAAAATAGTCCAATATAAACATCTTGTCTAAGTTTATGAGTTGCTAACTCGCTTAGTCTAATATTTATTTAATAAATTAAAAGTATCACCTAATTAATGTGCGACAGGTTCTAGTCCACCGAACCTATGTTTAAATTCCTCCTAATTACAGTTCCAAAAGGTTGTTATTGCCGAGAGTTGTAGTGAGGATAAGCTCTCACTGCAGATAAAATACTTCTATGGCACGCGCATCAAACAGCCTCTGACAACCAAGTCCAGCTCCCGGCCTTCACGTGTGGCTCAATTTGAGCCCGGCGGAACTGTTTCCACTGACGGGAGAAGGGGCAAAGGCGAGCGACTGGCGCCTTAAAACCAGCAGCTTCGGGCAGATAGGGCTCGTGATCCTTGGTTCTTAGCTTATCTAAGAGAAGGAACTCTGAATTCAAACCACCGCTGCCTTGCGGGAATATCCATTTATGGAATTGGCTTCGGGAGTAAACCCTGAGGATAAATCCGGAGTCGGAGTCCCTAAGGCAGTCTAATGTCGATTCGACATTATTCTGGCAACTACTGCGACATGGCTGGTACCAAACTGTATCGGCTACTTCCGTTCCTTTGGATCTACCGGCTGTATGGAGAGGGGGAACATGCTGCATGGGCAACAGCTTGATCTCCATATAACTGTGCCCAAGCTCGCGCCCTGGAGAGGACACTCCAGCTTCACCCTATAGGTGTCGGCAAAACACGGGAAGTAGCAGTTACCGGTTATAAGCATTTTGCCCAATTGGCGTAGGGCATGGCGCCAGGGGCTACTTCCGACAGTGGGAGAGGTTCTAGGATCTCACTGGACAGCTACCGCCCGCTTCAAGCTGGGCAGCCCCCAGTCAATAAGGTGTTGTCCCGCCACTGTCTGCTTTCCCCATTGGGTGCATGGGGATTAGGGTCAAACCCGAACTGTGGACAGAAAATTTTGCACCAAGCAATTATCGAAAAAATAGAAATAAGCAAACTCTCAGATTGGGATGCTGGAACGTCCGGACTATGTTGACTGGACTATCCGAAAACCTACAGGATGTAAACGATGTAAGGAAGACAGCCATAATTAATGATGAGCTTAAACGACTTCAGGTGGATATAGCTGCACTTCAGGAAACGCGCCTGGCGGGCTCTGGAACGGTGAGCGAGAAGGACTACACATTTTATTGGCAAGGGAAAGATCTTAATAAAGCTAGAGAACACGGAGTAGGTTTTGCGGTCAAAAAATCGCTAACTAAAATGGTTGAACCAGGCGAGAATGGATCAGAACGCCTGTTAACGCTCCGCCTGCAAACTAGCACAGGTCCCATCACCCTTGTCAGTGTGTATGCTCCTACTCTGTACTCTGCCTCAGAAGCTAAAGATGAGTTCTACGAGAATCTAACAGCAATTATCAAAAGCATACCTAGGCAAGAACAGCTTGTTCTCCTTGGTGACTTTAACGCTAGAGTGGGTGCCGATAATGTTTCATGGCCTTCATGTCTGGGCAGGTTTGGTATTGGCAAGATGAATGAAAATGGACAACGGCTCTTAGAGTTGTGCGTCCACCATGACCTCTGCGTGACCAACACCTACTTTCAGACAAAACCCCAGCATAAGGTGTCATGGAGACACCCACGATCCAAGCACTGGCACCAACTTGACCTGATTCTCGTCAGAAGGCCACTCCTCAGGTCTGTGCTCTCCACGCGCTCGTACCATAGTGCAGACTGTGATACAGATCACTCCTTGGTTTGCTGCAAAATCAGAGCACAACCAAGAAAACTCTATCGTGTCAGACATGAAGGGAAACCACGCATTGATACCAGCAAGATGTCAGACCCTTTCATGATCGCTCAATTCACTGCGACCTTCGAGAAAGTGCTCAGTAGCCCTCAGCATGGTGATACTATTACAGAGAACTGGGAGCATCTACGGAACACCATTCAAAGTACTGCACTTGCCACCTTTGGTAAGAAAACAGCAAAGTCAAATGACTGGTTTGATGCTTCATCAGATGTGATGGCACCTGTCATTGAAGCTAAGCGCAGTGCTATGAATGAATACAAACGTTCACCGAGTGCCAGAACCCTACAGATCCTGAGGGCTACGAGAAGCAAAGTTCAACAAACTGCTCGACGCTGTGCAAATGACTACTGGCTCCAGCTCAGTGAGAGCATCCAGATCGCAGCGCAAACAGGCAACATTAGACAAATGTATGACGGTATAAAGAAAGCACTTGGCCCCCATAAAAGTAAGACGGCACCGCTAAAAACCATCAGCGGAGAGAAGCTAACCGATAAGGGTAAGCAGATGGAGAGGTGGGTCGAGCACTACTCTGAGCTTTACGCTAGAGACAATACCGTTACGCCTGCAGCCCTTGATGGTGTCAACAGTCTGCCAACTATGGAGGAGCTGGATGCCGAACCAACATTAGAGGAACTCAGCAAGGCCATTGATAGCTTGGCCTCTGGCAAAGCACCAGGCAGTGATGGGATTCCTCCTGATTTAATCAAATGCTGTAAGAGCACGCTATTACATCCCCTGCATAGGATGCTGTGCCAGTGCTGGGAAGAGACAACTATTCCTCAAGACATGCGAGATGCCAAGATTGTAACACTGTATAAAAATAAAGGAGACAGAAGTGATTGCAATAACTACAGAGGCATCTCTCTTCTTAGTATTGTTGGTAAGGTTTTTGCCAAAGTCATCTTAATGCGACTACACAAGTTAGCTGAGCGCATATATCCAGAGTCACAGTGTGGATTCCGAGCTGGCAGATCAACAACAGACATGATCTTCTCTCTCCGCCAGCTTCAGGAAAAATCAAGAGAGCAGAAAAGACCATTATATATCGCCTTTATAGACCTCACAAAAGCATTCGACCTGGTTAGTAGGGATGGACTCTTTAAAATCCTCCTGAAAATAGGCTGCCCTTCTAAAATGCTGGAAATGATAAAGTCATTCCATGACGGCATGAAGGGAACAGTCCAATATGCTGGAAGCACGTCACAGCCCTTTGATATACGAAGTGGCGTTAAACAAGGCTGTGTTCTGGCTCCGACCCTCTTGGGAATCTTCTTTGCCTTACTCTTGAAACATGCATTCAGAGATGCAACTGAAGGAATATGCCTTCACACTAGGTCAGATGGCCGTCTGTTTAATCTTTCAAGGCTGAAGGCAAAAACAAAAATCAGAAGGGTCACTATAAGAGACTTGTTGTTCGCTGATGATGCTGCAGTCGTCACTCAAAGCCAACAGGAGCTTCAGAGCTTGATGAATCGCTTCACTAAAGCATGCAAGGACTTTGGCCTCACAATAAGTCTAAAGAAAACGAATGTGCTGAGTCAGGATGTGGGTGCTGCACCAGTTATCACTATCGATAACTATGAATTGGCAGTGGTGCACCACTTCACATACCTAGGGTCTACCATCAATGACAAACTCTCACTGGATACAGAAATCGACAGCCGCATTGGCAAAGCTGCAGCTACCTTTGCCCGCCTCACATCGCGTGTTTGGGGAAACTCTAAACTCACAATGAAGACCAAAGCTGCGGTATATAATGCCTGCGTCACCAGCACACTCCTATATGGCAGCGAGACCTGGACGACCTATGCTAAGCAAGAAAGAAGGCTCAATACCTTCCATTTGCGGTGTCTACGCCGCATCCTCGGCATCTCGTGGAAAGATAAAGTGACAAATGTCGAGGTGTTGTCACGTGCTGGCCTTCAAAGTATGTATACGCTTCTTAGACAGCGCAGACTTCGCTGGCTTGGCCATGTTCGCCGCATGGAAGATGGTCGCATCCCAAAAGATATCTTCTACGGACAATTAGCAGATGGCAAGAGAACAGTTGGGCGACCACAGCTGAGGTTCAAAGATGTGTGCAAGAGAGATATGAGGGCACTGGACATGGATCCAGCAACATGGGAGGATGAAGCTGCCGATCGCACTAAGTGGCGATGCTATTTACGGCGCCACCTCAGATTGGGCGAAGAGAGGCTCACACAAGAAGCAGAGGTGAGGAGAAAACGTCGAAAGGAGCACCAGGAAAATAAGCAGCTGAGGGCTGTCATCTCAGGGGCGCATTCCCATAGTCAGTTATGACTGAAGGGGCTATTATTAATTACAGGAATGCAAATATTTCAATACATTACAATTATCAATCAATTAATAAATCATGCATTAGAAAAACAAATTAATAGAGCATGTAAGATAGGCAATATATGATGAAGACACTGAGAACAACTGATACGAAGACGAGATACAAAGTACGAATGAAAACGTTCGCAGAATCAAAGAAGGAATAGAGTAGAAATAAAGAAAAAATATTGCAAAAAATGCAATGACTGTGCGAAAAAAGAGACGAGATAAGCAACAGTACAGTGTATAAACAGAAAATTTGTATGTAAATCAAAGATAGTTAGGTAGAGAATGACAGTTACAAACAAAGTCAATCAATAAACTAAGGCACAGAGAAAAAATGTTACAATAACAACAATAAAAACAGCACGTCACGTCTAAACACTAAGGTGTCACAGACAACCAAACACAGTAGGCCGAAATCCTTCGGCAAGTATAAGCCGGAATTTCCAATGCGGGAAATCTGCAAATGTCCCTAAAGAACGCCTAACATGAGCCCTGGTGTGAAGCTGGGATGAATCCCACGTAGCTCTCCACCCAACCTCCCCGCGTGGCACAAAGAACATAGAGATTAAAAGTGGACACACTAAAGAAAGGCTTGACCAAAACTTGCAGCAGTGACAAGATGCACAAAAATAGTCAGCTACTGTCACGAAGTGGATTTAAGACTAGAGGCTGCCCACATATAGTGACAAGACTCTAGTGGAAAGAAAGACTAAGAAGATAGATTTCAGAAGAAAAATGACAGTGACTGTGGGAGATAGGCTATTGGCGTCAAGGGTCGAGAACCTAAATTGACTCTCCCTTGCCACCAAGTGACGTATTGTTTTGCGATAACCTCACTACCTCTAACTACCAAGACTGGGATAAGGTTTAATTAACTTAACACCACAGACACCACTATACAGACAACATATAGGTTGACGTAAGTGACTGATACAGCCGAAATTTTTACAATAGATTTTATTTACACCACACACAAAAAAATCATGTAACATACTACAAATTAGAATTTAAAAAATGCGTGTTCACACACCTGGGAAAAGAACACAATAATCAATTAACGTGATTTGGTAAGTTACCCCACAAATCGCTCTCACCCTCAAACCTGAAAATAAGAAAGGTAAGAAATACATCAACTTGTGAAGTGGGATCTAACATTTAGATCCGCCTTACTCTGAATCTACTAAATATCATGTAACCACAATCTAACTTCTACTGTCCGTCTGTCTGCAGACGGTTTCTCCTAAAACAATGACGTGGCCACCCAGCTTCTCTGTAGGCTAACTACCCTTCTATGCTAACACAGTGTCCACAAAAGAACTCTTCTATCATCTCCTACACAACTTGACGATGAATTGCTAAGTTCTATTTCTGTTCAGTGTCTGTCTGACGCTCCTAGTTTCTACTGAGGAAAACTCCTCCACTACTCTCCTTCTCTCTCTCTGTCTGGTGCAGTTAAGAGGGATTGTAACCCTTTCCCCTCTTCTCCGCCTGTTGTAGCTGCTGACTTGCTTGGTAAACTAAATTCGGGACGTGGTCTATTGCTGCTTCCAAATAGACGAATTTTTACTTTGCAGTAGCCGGGATACCCCTCTCTTGGGTTCAGGGCTGTCGAGATTATTATGCCCGAAATTCATGACACTTTTTAGGCCCTGCGCCTAGGATCAGGGTGTGCTTAACATGAGCGTAAATAGCTCCGTATTTGGTAAGAACATCTGTTCTTGTTGAAGAAGTCTGTGCTTCCAGCTCCCTGCTCTCTCTTGGGTCCAAAGACGTTTGCACCAGTGACCACCTTGTCACCACTCCACTTTCTTTTCTGGCTCTGCCGACTGTTCTTCTCCTGAGAAGACCGGCAAACTTCTAGCCAGCTGAAGGACTACTGAGCCCTAGCTGCCACGCCTGGAAAATATCTGCTGTGGACAAAACAATAACAAATATATATCGCACAACAAATTTCCCATATCCTTAACACTTAACTCCCTTAACTCTCAATCTTCCATACAGCTCCCATGCTCTAGTATCGCTTCAGCGATTAGTAAACATGCCTACCCCCACCCGTTATAACATTGCCACTACTGAATGAACCGGTTGCCGGTAAAATTCCTGGCCCTACTATTTAACAATGATCGAAGTGTTACCTCGCTAAACCCCATTACAATAGACTTCCCCCGAGACAATAATCTCCCGTCTCCATGAATTCACCATTATAAACATATGTCTATTGGATATGGACTAATTAAAAATCCCAACTAGACCCGTAACTGCTGACTTCAAAATGTAGGTTTTACCCACACAGAGAAAAATACACAATTTCCTATGTTCTAACAGTTAAAGTCACTCGTTCTATTACAACAGCGTTACCCAAATTAGTCCGCTGGTAATTTACACACACTTAAAGAACAATTAAATACACACCCAAATACCTAGCGCATATACTCTGCCAACATTATAAGTCAAATATTGGGAAATCTTCACCCACGTGTCGGGAATATTATTTACATCCGATTCCGATAAAGATATACATAGTTAGATCTCCAAAGGAACTGAAATCCTATCTTACAATGCATGCCCCGCTATCTCCCCCCTCCTTCCGTTATCAGATTCACCCCTCTAGAAAAAGATACACTGCACGTGCTCAGGTAGCCCCTTTTTCCAAATCCTCGAAAATCACAATGAAATTTCGTGCATCGTATCTCAAAATTTGGATATTTAGCATCTCAAATCTTTAAGCTTTCTTTATCTCACAAAAAGAGTGAATGCACTCTGATAACTATTTAGATAAGCGGGTAACTCATGGCATGTCCGTTACGAACTAAAATTAATTTCACAAGCGTGTTTCACGCTGCACCATTTAAAATTCCCAAATCCAGGAAAAATAAATACCCCTGTCTTCTGACAATAACAGTAATACTCCAATTTATACAAACAGCTACTCTGAGGAAACTCTCAAAATTCCCTACTACCTTTTCACCAAATACCTAATTGCGCTGTCAGTTATTCAATTAAAAATTTTGCGTTGATGGCTCTACTTCTATGAATTAACTTTAACTCCTAGAAACAAACTCTGCAAAAATCTTATAAACTATTAAAGCTTAATTAACTGCATATTTACCAGCAACGAATTTCTCTCGAAAGAGCAAATCGGCTCTCTATATGGAATACAGGCAGTTCTTTCAAAGGCGTAGAAGTTCTAAAAATCTGAGAGACTTCTGCCAGGGAACCACGCGTTTTTATTACAAGCCCCGAGGCCGGCGACCACGCTAAGCGTGCGTCACTCCCTGGCTTTGTTCTTAAGCGGGTCAACCTCTGGAAAAATTCAATTGCTGTCCTGTTTCCACGCGCTTAATCTCCCACTACCCCCAACTGTTGCGTGAACTTCCTGCCGTCTAAAATTACCCTTCCTAATAATTACGGCGCGCTCACTGAGAAAGAACCAAAATGCTCTGCCATTTTGTTTACAATATAAATTCCTACATGAACGAATTTCTTAATGAAAAAAAACGCACTGGTGCCAGTCTAGCAGTTAAACTACCATCTCTTCTAGAAACCGTAATTAATACTCTACCCAAAAAGTCCAAACTCTATTATTATACAAAGAGAAATAAAAAACCGAATAAGATAAAAATCCCACCGTAATCTTTCCCTGAAAAACGTAAATAAATGCTAGGAAACGAAACTTGGGGCCTGTTGCAAATCCAATCACATTAACTCCTCACAGCTACTTATCTGAACAAAATTCCGGTCGCGACTCTGTCGATAGGTATCGGGCGCTGCATGGTGAGCAAAGGACTATCAGTACCATGTTCCATCGTTGACACGCACTATGGCTTGACAGGATATACTGGTTGACCACGCCGATGTCAGTGAGGTCGACCGTTAAACAGCATACTTGAAAGAATCAATTTTCCCCATACTGGCCGCCAGACTGTTACAGATGCGTTTCTGATATTGGTGACTTATGGTGCGAATGTTGTTGTGGGCCGTCGCTTCGTTATGGATAATGATGACAAGACAAACGTAACGGTAACGATTGGGTCATAAGACTGACCAATTGGTAAGTAAGGCATACTGGACCCATTGTTGAACGTGAATGACGATACGATTTATCACAGAAAAGACGTTGACATCATTTGCAAGTACAGTTCATCGATATGGTTCTAACAGTATATATATTGGCATATATAATAATCAACATGGACGTTGATTGACAGCACTCGCCGTTACGACGTCAAGGTTAACGGCTTGGTAGTATACATGGTTCTGTCGAATTGACCGTTCATATTCTTTACGTAGTTATATATTCCTTTACGCTTCACTCAGCTCCTAGCGTTAGAGGGGACGCACTAGCAATTTGACATATCTGGTCAAATTGAAGCTCTGCCACAACGTTTACAAGAGACGACGTATCAGAGTTAAGATACTTAAAAATAAGCCGTTTTTTGGTTAAATATTCAAATCAAGCAAGTCTTGGTATTTTCTCACCAAGAACGACATCTTCATCTTATAGATGGTTATAATTGGGACCCAAAGATGCAGCAATAGAGAATGCAGTCAGCGACCCATAGCTTGACTGCTTGCGTCAGGGTCAGCGAACCAGAGCTGACCAAGACCCTACTCCACCTCCACGTGGTGGCCTGGAAACAGGCTGCATCACTGCAGTCTGGCTGAGAGAGTAGAGACCGAAGAGGGAAGGCAAACCCGGTCCCCAAAAATGCCGTGCTGAAGTTGGATGTGTCGGCCGAAAGGCGCAGATATCGCAGCTACGGCGTAAACAGACACAACGCAACCAACGTCCTTTTCAGGACGAACGAGGAAGAAGAATAAGAAGAACTAAGGATAAGCACACGAAAAATTCACGTCTATACAAGATAGAGGATAGCGGGATCTGCCTCAAGTACGTTTGCTGGATAGCAACAGATCACCGCGACAAACCGCGGTATACACGTTTAAGAATGGAGCACGGTCGTACGCAAATAATTAAACATACAATTAACTTAGATGCACTCAAATGTGCGTCTACAAAATACTAGACGCACATGTCAGGATCTCAAACATTTAACTCCCCCTCTATGAATATAAAATAACTTAACAGAGAACATCATTTGATAATCTTCGAAGGACCGAGGACTAGAATGGAACCAAGCCAGGAGGAAGACAGCCGATAGGATAGTATGACGCTCTCTCTTCCAAACCTCAACACATCATGGTAGACGAGGAACGACTAAGTAAGTAACCCATAAAACATTACGGAGAAATGGTTATGTTGTGCTATTTTTGCTATATGTCCTGATGAAGGCATTACTTCTTCCGTTGTGATTTCATTCCTTTCCATTCTTTTTCAACTTCATTGGATCTTTGTAGTCAACTCACCATGAAAAGATTCAAATACCTGGGGTTTCTTTTAATGGGTGGTCAATTTAGCTTTCATTGTGCAGTGCTCGCCTTTTCCATATATTCCAAAAAGCTGTCGGGATTTGTCCATTGTTGGTTACAGATGTTTCAGCAGGACAGTTAGTATTTAGGAGATATTACTCGATTGGTTTTTTTTCTTCAGACATTTACATTTTTATTATCCGTTTTTGAAAGACATTTGCGTTCTTATTATTAGTTTTTGTTAGACAGTAACATTTTTATTACCCATCATTTAAAGGCATTTACATTATTATTATCCATTTTGTTAGACAGTAACATTTTTATTATCCGTGTGTGTTAGACAGTAACATTCTTATTATCCGTTTTTTAAGACCTATACGTTCTTATTATCTGTTTTAAAAAGACATTTACACTCTTATTATACATTTTAATAGATATCTACACTCTTATTATCCGTTTTGTAGATATTTACACTTATATTATCTGTTATTTAGACACTTATATTGTTACGAGCATTTTTTATTTTATTTTGGTCATTTCCATTCTTATTGTCCGTTTCCCACCCCACATATTACTCTGTGTTTTTTGTTATGGATCTCGATGGCAACACGCTGCTCTACAGTGGTGTACCCACATCTGAAAGAGCTAAAGGGGGCATGGGTTGCATTGTGGCCAAAAACCAAAAAGATAGTATCAAGGAATGAAACTTTGTCTCGGAGCGCATTATGGTTGTAAAACTAAAAGAAGGAGAAACCATAGTCAACCTGCTCATAGTGTATGGGCCAAATGAGGATGAGAGAGCAGAGGTCAAGGAGGAATTCTTCTAGCTGCTTCAAAGGACAGTGGATGACTGCCTAGATGAAATTATCATACTCGGAGATTTCAATGCCTGAGTTGGAAATGACCATGCTAGATGGGGTGGAGTTATCGGAAGATATGGAGAAGATACTCTCAATGACAACGGAAAGCGACTCCTTAGCTCCTGCAGTGAATAGAATCTGATCATTACCAACACACACAACGGGCTGATCACCCGTTTGCCAGTCACTTCGATTACGGAAACAACAGCAAATGGGTTGATTTGCCGTTGCCCTAAAGACGCCATTAGGCGTGATGGGAAATAATGGCAAAGAAAACCTATCTGCTGTTGCCCTAAGACGCCACTAGGCGTAATGGCCACTGACTGCTTTGACGGTCGGTGGCTAAGGACGGAAGAAGAAGAAGAAGATTACCAACACAAAGTTCCCCCATAAGCATATACATGCATACACTAGATCATCATCATCTCAGCCCGTAACCGGTCATGGGTCGTAGGGGTGCCATGGTGGAAGCATCAGCAGACAGGGTCCTCCACTGCTCTCTATCCTCAGCAATGCGTACAAGTGTGGAAAAACCGTGTCCTGCCCATTCTTTGATGTTATCAGCCCAGGATTTTCTCTGCCTTCCTCTTCTCCGTTTACCTTCGACTGTTCCCTGAAGGATCGTTTTCGAAAGGGAGTCATGACGAGTTACATGCCCAAACCAGGCAAGCTTTCGACGTTTCACTGTTGACAAAAGTGGTTCTTGGTGGCCTGCATAGGTGTTTATCTTCTCTCTAACATAGACATTTGTTTTGTGCTCTTTATAGCAAATGCGCAAAATTCTTCTATAACATTTATGCTCGAAAGCCTGAATCCTTCGCTCCGTATCTGCAGTGAGTGTCCAGCTCTCACACCCATACAAGAGAATAGATAATACAAGTGATTTGTATAATTTGATCTTCACAGGAAAACTGATGTTACTTTTCCAGATCACATTCAACCTTGTCATGGCAGCTGAGGCCATCTCAAGTCTTGTCTTGATTTCTTTAATTGATCTTCCATCACTACATATAGTGGACCCGAGATATTTAAAGGTGTTAACTTCTTCTAACGTTTGCCCATTTAACGTAATGTTGGTCGGAACATGTTTCTTATGGCTATTCACCAATATCTTGCTTTTTTCTATATTAATTTCCATCCCATACGTTCTTGTTACTTTCTCCAGTCTAGAGGTAAGGTCTTGAAGTTCTGATTCTGATCCAGCTATCAGATCAATATCATCAGCAAAACGTAGGTTGCACAGAGGTCGGCCTCCAATCGATATGGTTGATTTATAATCGTAGAGAGCCTCCTGCATAATATGTTCTAGATAAATATTAAAGAGCACTGGGGACAGGATACATCCCTGCCGAACTCCTACAGTTGTTTTGAAAAATTCTCCAATGTCGTTGCTTGCAAAAACAGCACTGCTTGCGTCCTTGTATAGTGCTTCAATGATATCTATGATGTTGGTATCAAAATTGAATTTTCTCATTACTTGCCATAAGCCTTCATGCCAGACTCGATCGAAGGCTTTTGTGAAATCGATGAAGTTATGGTATAAATCGTGTTGATGTTGGAGATGTTTTTCGATAAGTAATCTAATATTGAAGATTTGTTCTGAGGTACTTCTTTTTGGTCTAAAGCCAGCCTGTTCCTCTGACAAGATTTCTTCTGATTTCTGTTTTATTCTGTTCAAAAGTATCCTTAACATCACCTTACTTGGATGACTAATAAGGCTAATGGTTCTGTAGTTCTTGCACATTTTTAGATTTCCTTTCTTTGGAAGCGGTATTACTAATGACTGCGTCCATTCTTTTGGCCATTTTTTTGTACTCCATATCTTCTGGCAAATTGTTGTCATGATTTTTACTATATCTGGTCCTCCATATTTCAAGAGCTCTGCTGGGATATTATCCACACCCGGTGACTTCCCTCCTTTCATCGAACATATAGCCTCTTCCACTTCTTCCCGTAATATTGCTGCATTTCCGAGTTCCCTGTTTTCGCACTTAATGTTGTTTAATATGCCTAAGTCAGTGTCAAGTTTACAGTTATATAATTCTTTACAATATTCTGTCCACCTTCTCATTACAGCTGTTTTTTCATTGAGCAGAGCCCCATTGCTATCTTCTATGACAGTTACCCTGGGCTGTTGGGGTTTTGATAGTTTTCTTAATGTGTCAAAAGCTGCCTTGCTGTTACCTTTTATTAGCCCCGTATTAATGGACTCACATTGATCAGCTACCCATTTTTCTTTGGCCTGTTTCATTTTCTTCCTAATATTTTTATTCACCATACTGTATTGCCATGCTGCTTCAGGAACCTCTTTCTTAACCTTTTTCATTTCCCGCCGTGTATCACATAACTTCAGAATGTCATCTGTAACCCATGGTTTGTTTATTTTCTTTCTTTTACCAAGTATTTCTGTTGCTGATTCAATGAGCACGTCTTTCATGTTCTCTGTGATTGAGTTGATATCATCCTCCAAAAAGTTGAGAGCTGCGAATTTTCCTCCAACAGTTGCCTCAAAGATTCCCGCGATTTCTGGATCTTTCAGTTTGTCTAAATTGAATCTTAACTGAGAACATCTGTTTTGATTATAGTTCTTTTTAAGTTTAAGCTTGAGCGTCATCAATATCATGTCGTGATCACTACCAATGTCGGCGCCAGGAAAAGTCCTAGTCTTGGCTTTATTAATACTGGACTTGAATCTTTTGGATACAAGAATAAAATCAATTTGGCCATGTATCTCAGTTTTTGAGGCATGCCACGTTGTTCTTCTTGATAACTTATGAGGAAATAGTGTATTTGCAATGGTTAGTTTATAGTTGTTGGCAAATTCTAGTAGCCTTAGTCCTCGATCGTTAGTTTCATAGTGATGTGAACCAACAAAGAATGAGTAGTCAGTGATCCACTATGCCATTGTTAGGAGGAGCTCAATCAAATATGTCCGGGATGCAAGAGTATGGAGGGGGCCAGAGATTGGAAGTGATCACTACCTGCTTACAATCAAAAGAACAACTGAAAGAGTTGCTCAACCTAGGAACTCCCCAACATCATGCAAGAAATTAAGTAAACGAACGGGAGAAATGAGCATTAAGACCTACAAGCTGAGAGAGCCAGAAATTAAGACCAGATATCAGTGGCTTATCGCTGTAGCGGTGAGCATCACAGAAGAACAACCTGATGACTTGGAAACCCTCTGGCTTAAATTAAAGGACATCATAAAGACAGCTGCTGCAGAAGCATGAGGTGAAGTCCGACTTGGGAACAAGAGAAAGAGGACACCTTGGTGGAGAGGAAGTCAAAGAGAAAATAAGAAAGAAGAAAATAGCATGGAAACAATACTTAGGAGCTAAAAACACAACAGGACAAATGGTAAAATATAGAAAATATGTGACACTCAGAACAGAAGCAAAGAACAAGATGCTAGCAGCAAAACAGAAGTCCTGGGAAGAATTTGGAGAAAAGCTAGAAAAAGATGCTCAAGAAAACCAGAAATTGTTCTATAAGACCCTAAAGAACACGAGGAAGGAAAAACAATGCCCTCTCAAATTTATAAAGGACAAGCAAGGCAAATTGCTTACTGCTCCGAATGAAGTAATGGAAAGATGGAAAGAATATTTATCAGAACTCATGGATGGTGAGCATGATGAAGCATCAGAAATGATAACCACTAGCACAGAAGAGAAAACCATTGATGGTGAAGATGACATAAAGATGGAAGAACTGAAGGCAGCACTGCAGAAAATCAAGATGGGCAAAGCAGCAGGGCATGATGGTATAACACCAGAAATGGTTAAGTACATCGGAGCATCAGGTGACCTATTACTCTTAAGGGTCCTACAGGCAGCGTAGTGCAACAAGACCATACCAAAGGATTGGGAGATTGCCATCATAACACCAATTTTCAAAAAGGGTGACAATCGACAATGTGGAATCCATAGAGGCATATCCCTTCTCAGTGTCCCTGGTAAAATCTACTCTAGAATCCTAGAGCAGAGACTCTGACGCCTAGCTGAGCCACAACTGGATGAGGTCCAGTGCGGATTCTGAGTAAACCGAAGTACTCAAGACCTAATCTTCACACTCAGACAGCCGAGTGAAAAGGCCCTTGAGTATAAGAGTGAGATCCATCTCTGTTTCATAGATCTGGAAAAGGCATTGGACAGGGTACCCTGGAGCAAACTTTGGGACTGTTTGGCAAGGAAGAACATTCCAGCACCTCTGATTCATGCTATACAGAGCTTCTACAAGTCTTGTAGAAATTATGTGAGGACAGCAAACCATGTCAGAAGAGTTCAGGACCACCACTGGTGTAAGACAAGGTGATATCCTGTCACCTTATCTTTTCATACTCCTCATGGACGATGTCATCAAGGCATGTAAGGAGAGAACAAGGAAGTATTCAGTGGGGTACTGGAAGATGAGACAGGTCTGTATTTCAGAGCTGGCATTTGCTGATGATGTTCTGATTGCTAAATCAGAGGCACATCTCCAATCCAACCTGCAAGTTTGGAAGGAAGAGCTGGAGAAGAGAGGAATGGTCAAAGGCAGCTCTAAAACAAAATCCATGGTGATATCACGAGAAGAAAGAAGACATCAGATTAAGCTGGGAGAACAGATCCTGGAGCAGGTCAACCACTTTAAATACCTTGGAGCTATTATAGACCGAAAGGGAGGCATCAAAGAAGAGTTGGCCACTCGAAAAGCAGCAGCTGGGAAACTTTTTCAGGCCGTAAATCGAGGATTCCTGAGCAAGAGAGAGGTTGGTAAGAAAACGAAGATGGCTGTATACCGCTCCACCTATGTACCAGTCTTGACATATGGATGCGAGTCATGGGCAATGACTACAACCCACAAAAGCCAGATCCAAACCTCAGAAATGAGGTATCTGAGGAAGGTGGTTGAAGTAACAAGAAGAGACACGGTCCGCAACCAGACGATACATAAAGGCCTAAAATCCCACCCCCTGCAGACCCAAGTAGAACAGTCCCAACTAAGATGGTTTGGCCATGTCTACAGAATGAGAGAAGATTGGCTACCACGACAAGCATGGGAAACAAAGAGCCAGGGATCCAGACCCCCAGGATGACCCAGAGTCCGCTGGAAGGACAACATTAGACAATCTTTGAAGGACCGAGGACTAGAATGGAACCAGGTCAGGAGGAAGACAGCCGATAGCATAGTCTGGTGCTCTCTCTCCCAAACATCTACACCTCATGGTAGAAGGGGAACGACTAAGTAAGTAAGTTTTTTGTTATTTTTTTTTTTTAAACATACTCTCGCTATTACTCGAGGTGAAATCTCTGGTTAGTAAGTCTAACCTGAGACTGATCTTTACGTGAGTATCCTATTTTCCCTGTATGCTGACAGGTGTCCAGTTGCCATTCAGGCAGATACTCGCCGTCTTCGGAGAGGTTTTTTGTTATATACTGTTTGAAAATACAGTACTGTGCTGTTACCAAGGCTGTCAATTCTCGAAACTTGTTCTACGTTTATGAAAGGCTTGGACGCATATAAATATTGGGATTCTCTGTTAATCATATACATTACATTTTAGCCAGAATCGCTATACAGTATTTTATTTTCATATAAACATTCTGCACAAAAAAGGTTCTTCAATCCTAAAATAGCTTGATTCTAGCTGTAGCCTGAGCAGTTTCTTAATGCTGTGAATTGTTTATTCTCTAGATACTTGGCACGTTCTTAATGGAGTTTTTAACAGCTTATAGCTAACGAACGAACGAACTTTATTTTCAAATGGTTGAGAATTGGGCAAGCAGGCCCGTCTAACATTCTGCCCTTCCTTTCGCACACCTTTCATACTGAATTCATTTATTCTCATTTGCATGTTACATATCAATTTCAAGAAATTCAATGTAAAGTAAAATAATAATATAGCACACTCATATTAATATTAATTACTTATAAGCATGACATAACATATGTTGAAAAGTACAAACATCGTCATTAGACCCTTCAGTTGATGTTATAAGAAAAGATAATCCGATTAGGGGGCATGTAATCAGAATTCAGAAAGTATTCAAAAAGTCTATGATTGTATGAATAGGGACTGAGGTTTTTTCTTAGGTCATGTTATCGTTCCTAAACCTTCTTATTGATATCCCAGGTTACTGCCCACTTTTCTGTAATTATTCTTATATCCTTACATTTATTCTGAGCGTATCTGATCTACCTTTCTTGGCTTCGTTATCTGACTTTCCATTTCCTTGTAAACAATGTTATCTTGAATAATAATTGGTTATACATGGAAGAGCAGAAAGAACATCACAGGAGCTAGAGTAGGGTTCCCATAATGTTTTGTTTAAAAACCGGGACATTTCCAAATTTTACCTAAAAAACCCGGGACATTTTGTAAAAAAACGGGGCATGTTAAAAATTAAGGTAAAGCACAAATAAATCTATTATATATTATATGTTGCACTTAAAATAAGATACTGGTATAAAAATACACATTAACTAACACAACTTCCACTTTAAAAAAGAATTCTAAATTACAAACATACTTAATTAGAAAAATCGCACCTTTAAAAAATACACAATAGTCAAGTTTATATTTCAGATTCATCAGAATATTTATCAGATTTATGGGCCTGTTCAAGAAGTTTTTTTTTCTTCTGATATTTGGACATAGAACTCAGCACAAGAGACATCCTTAAAATGGGTCTTTATAACGGATAAAGCTTTCACTGTCTCAATGTTAAGTCTGTTTTTTTCGTCTGTCCAAAGCGCATTTATTAATGAAAAAACACGTTCAACAGCTGCATTGGATCCTGGCAGTGCCAAACAAAAATTAACTAGGCATTTCAGGTTCTCAGCATTTATATCCTGCTTTGTAAAATAAGCGAACATCTCACACCATTTTTCACTGACACTTTGATCCTTCAGTTCACTCCACACATCAAATTTGCTTTCACAATATATTTTTACACATGCAAACTCATCAAATAAGTCCTCTTACATTCACAGTAAAATTTGGTGACACTGTCTTCATGAATATGTGGCTTTCTTGGATGTTCTTCCAAGTCACAGACTCCTTTCCCTTCAAATTGATCCAATCCATAGACTGAAGAGGCGTGAGAAATGGTGTACACCACTCCTGAATATATTCAATGCAGGTGTCATAGAAATCTACTGCATAGCTTTGAAACTTTTCAACTGTTATGTGTCCTTCTTTTTCTAATTCTTGCAACTGATTTCTCACAGTAGTGGTAAGAAACTTTTCTGCCTTCCTGTAGTTTAATTTTTCCACCAGTTTGTTTACTTCATCCTTCACTTCAATTACTGTTGTCTCCTGCTTTTCAACACATTTGGTGGTATCAGAAAAGGTTTTTAACTGGCTGGCAATGAAATGCAGGAGTGTAATTGAAAGTGGATTTTCAAAGAAATTTTTGAGATTGGTAGGACATTTGTGAATGGAAAGGAAATATGACTTCAATGCAGGGAAAATGTCAATGACTCTCTGGACTGCAGGCAAGAGAGAGAGAGAGAGCCATCTTGTCTTGCTGTTACCAAAAACAGTTTTATATTCTGTATTGGTGAATTCGCAAAATGATTTGAGTTACTCAACTCGTACACAATAAATGTGGAAATGCTGGTAAATCTTGTTAATTATTAACTGAAGATCAATAGGTAAGCAATCCGCAGCAGTCTGCACAGCATTATGCATCACATGTGCAGGACAACCAATAACAATTAAATTGTTCACAGTGTTTTCTTGCATTTTGAAGTACAGATTATTCTGTCCCTTTCTCTTCTTTCCACCAAAGTTTGTATTTGTATTATCTGCTGATATAGCAATAAACTTTTTAAGGAGATCTGACTTCTGTAACACTTCCACTGTAACACTACTAAAACACGGAATAAAATCCGTTACCCAAAGATTTTTTTTTTCAGGAAGGACCCTTAAAAAGCGGGACATTTGGAATAAATTCGGGACACCGGGACATTTTATCAAAAAACGGGACTGTCCCGGGAAAAACGGGACGAATGGGAACCCTAAGCTAGAGCAGATATTATTTGTTTAAACACTTTAACGTGTCTGAGATAAATTTAAGACGTTGGCAAAACTATGTTGACCAATTTCAAATTTTATTTAAGTTGGATAAGAATTAAGGGAATTTTACTTGAATGCAAAATTTTAAATGCACTAAGTCTTCCATCTGCTCAGTTGTTGTATTTAAAACTTTAGAAAATCTGTGTTGGCCGATTTCAAATGTTATCTAAATTGGATAAGAATTAAGGGAACTTTACTTGAACACCAAGTCTTGAATGCACCTCTTCTTCCCTCTACCTCTCCATAGCAAATTTATTTCTATGTTAAATGACCAGAGTATATGTGAACTTAAAAATAAAATGTTATTCTGAAGGTTGACTACCAGTGATCACTTTTATTTTAACCCACTCTGTTGTGATGTCAAACAAGCTCTGTTTTGTGAAATTTCACAAATATTACTTGGATTTTTTTAAGGAAAAGTGGTATTACGAAATGCCTGAGGGAAAAAAAAAAAACGAACGTAACATAGACTATATCAAGGAATTAGTTTTTTTTGTCAAGTCAGCACCATTATAATGGCTCTGAAACATGGAGAACAACAACAAAAAGACAACAACCAAAAAGCTACAGACTTTCATAAATGGGTGATTGCGTAGAAAAGAAGGATTAAAATGGTTATGACAAGGTTACCAATGTGGAACTGATGAAAAGAACCAGAAAAGTGCCAGTGGAACAAGAGTTGAGAAGAAGATGATGGCGATGGATAGGACACACACTGAGGAGGCCTGTTGATAGCATTACAAGGCAGTCATTGTTCTAGAACCCCCAGAGCAAGAGAGGCAGAGGTAGACTTAGAAGCACACAGAGAAGAGAGCTGGAAACAGAGATGAAAATGATGAGGAGAACATGGAAAGAACTGGAGATGATGGCACATGACAGGACGACTTGGCATGTGTTTGTTGAAGTCCTATGCTCCTTGGGGAGTGGAGGGTAATGAAGGTATCAGTGATTTAACAAGCACATTTCACAGCTTAAAAGAAAACAATGAGGCACAATATCTGATTAACATTACTTTATTAAGATGCCCTTTTTATCAAAACTGTAATAATAAAAGAAATGATTACATTATATTACATGAAGAGAGGAGAAATTTCATAAAATATGTTATCTCCATTGTGGAATGTTCAAATGTATGCAACCAGGGCTCTTCCTTTTAGCTTCCTTGGATGCTTGTAAATCTTTCAGTGTAGGTCACAAACCTGATCTTTCCAGTGTTCCTCTTCTTGGATCTATTTTCTGTGTTGTACAATATCAGCCACATTTGCTTTTGTCTTCCTTGCATCCCTCTTCTCCAGTTACTTCTAGGTCTTCCCTGTCTCTCTTTCTTCAGGGGGTTCAGGGTCAGTGACTGTCATGGCAATGCAATGCTTCAGGGGGTTCAGGGTCAGTGACTGTCATGGCATATTGCATTTATTTTCCCAGATAATGACAGGTTTGTTTTTACAGATGTACAAAACATAAAATTGTATTGAATGTGTAAACATGGAAATAGTCTTCAGTTATTCAAAGATCCATTTGGCAGTCAAATAACTATCAAATATGGTACAATGTAAACTTTTGTCAACACTTACAATTCATAGTAAAACTGTAAAAACAACATGCACAACAAACCATTTTGTCGAACCACATTCATAAGTTACAGCAACAGCATTTGTACCAGTGATGCTGCACACAAAAAATGTTTATTAAACTTCACATTAAAAAACAGCTGTTCTTAGCAGGTCACGACAAAATGTTTTTATTTTGTGTGTGCTCTTTTACTTACCAAAATACACAAAGCAACACATTTTAAAATATAAAATGAAGTTGCGATTGCCTCTTTCGAATTTACATTTCCATGACTTTCCATTGACCACTATGAAATAGTGAATGGTAATAACGTCTAACTTCTTAGCTACATTTTAAATGAAAAACAAAACATTACTGATCAGTTTATTTTAAATTATAATATATATTTATTTTATAATATCATGTGTAGTATTTTCCCTGACATTAGCAGTTGGTAAAAAAAAAGTTTTTAATACTGTACTTAGGAACAATAATTACATCAGATGCAAAAGGCATCACTGAGGTTAAGAACAGAATATAAAAAAATAACCAGAATTCCATAAACTGGGGAACATCCTATGCACCAAATCCTCATCACTGAACACAAGAAAAAGTTCTGTACATGTTACATTAAATGATAAGTTACACTAAAAGATATTATAGTATATAAAAGTGAGCCTGGACATTGAGCAAATTGTTTTCAAAATACAGAACTGGTGACTGGTCTTGTATAGAATAAATAATACAGTACTGTAAAAATACAAAAATTCCCATGCATTTCTTTAACTGAATACACTTTAATTGAATGTCAGTAATGAAAATGCAATCCAAAATACCATTAAGTAGTAACCTTAATATTTCCCACTATTTTGTGTTGTTAGTCACGAGACACTTAGAAAAAATATTTGATTGTATTAAATATTTATAAACAAAATCATCTGAACAAATATCACTTGTCACAACTATTATAGAGGTACAGCTATCATGATGTAGATGCTTGTAGGATCAATGTTCACAACAAATTGTTGAGTAAGGGAGTAGGAACCAACAGTCTTGTTTTCAAAAGCTTCCCAAACTTGATAGCCATTTTGATTGGTAAAGTGAAGATCAGAAAAAGAAATTTTGTATACAGTGGGTCTTCCCTGGTTGTCCTTGTTCAATATACCAATTGCATATGATCCTGGACTGATCAGTTTCTTGATCCATACTGAGATGGAACCCTGCACCTGGTGAAGAACAACTTTATTATTAAGTACAACTTAAAGTCAGCAGTTAAGCAAGAAATTAGCATGGAATGCAATGTTGGTCAAACATCTGAAATCACAGTAATAAGATAAGCTAAGAAAGTAGCCCTCATTACTAATGTTTTGGTATTCAAGGTAAACATTAGCTTATACTAAGGAGTTTTGAACTTTTTTTGTTTTTGCTTCTGTAGCACACTTCAAGTCGTTGGGCAACTTGCATACCTTACTGATTCCATGAGCTATGGTGGCAGGAGACTTGTGCTCCTGAAAGAATAAACCAAGCAATAAGTAATAGGAAGAGATATCTAGATAGGGAAGATAGTCCTAGTCCTCATAAAAAGATGCTACAAAAACTGCAACAAATCATATAATGGAATCAGACAAGGATGTCTGCTTTCATCAACAATCTTCCTCATGGTCATGAACTGGGCAATCAGACAAACAACAGAAGGAAGGGAAAAAAATACCATGGAGAAATGACAAACAACTGGAGGATTCAGATTTTGCTGATGACTAGTGTCCTAATCTTATGAAAATGGCATGCAACAAAAGATAAACTATCAACAGAAGCAGCAACAGAAGGGCTTCACATTAAAGTAATGAAAACAAAAGAAATGAGCAAAAATAATAGGCAAACAAATCCTATAAAGATCAATGATCTGACAATTGAAGAAATGCACAGCAGTGCATATTCAGGAAATAACAGAGAGAGACTGAAGAGCAAATCAGTGTGTCAGTGATAATAAATTAATAAAGGCCATAGCTGCCTTCTCACCCATGTGTTACCGGGGCCCAAAAGGGGAGCAAAGAATAGTAACACTGTTCCCTGCCAAGCATGTTGTAGAAAGCAATTAAGGAGGGTTGGGCATGGGGCTGGTTACCCCATCCTGTAAAACAATTTAAACCACAAAAAAGTTCAACAAATATGGACAAGTCAATTAAGAAAAATAAAACACAGCCATCCAAGACAGGGGAAGGTCCTCTCGCAGGGAGGCGTATGATGCAACACAGAGAAAGCCGAAAGGAGTCTGTTACTGACTAACCTTCTTTCTTCTAGGAGAACTTCCAGATTTGGCACCTGGAATGTTCAGACATTAAACAAACAAGGGAAAGTGGCACAAGTAGCAGCAGAAATGAGGGAATATAAAATCGAGGTTCTGGGAATGTGTGAAACAAAGTGGAAGGGGTTAGACAAGAAGAAACTCATCACAGGTGAATTGGTGCTGTCCTCAGGACATGAAGACAAAAGTTCACACCACAGTGAAGGGGTAGCTCTTATGATATCTAAAGAAGCACAGAAAGCACTCATTGAATGGGAAGCTGTTGGACCCAGAATAATAACAGCTACTTTTAAAACAGCTAAAAAGAAAATAAATGTAAATGTCATCCAATGTTATGCACCAACTAATGACAAAGAAGAGTCTGTGAAAGAAGCATTTTATACTAGACTACAGGAAATTATGGAAAAAGTAAAAAGAAGAGACATCACAATTTTGATGGGTGACATGAATGCAAAGATAGGTATAGTCAACACCGGCTTTGAAGAAGTCATGGGAAAACATGGGCTGGGAATAATGAATGAAAATGGGGAACTATTCTCAAACTTCTGTGCTTCAAATCAACTGGCTATAGGAGGAAGCATGTTTCCACATAAGAGAATACACAAGGCAACATGGATATCACCAGACCATAGAACGGAAAATCAGATTGATCATATATGCATAAACAAGAAGTTTAGATCATCATTGCAGGATGTAAAGGTATATAGAGGAGCAGATGTGGCATCAGATCACCACCTTCTGATAGCCAAAGTAAAAATGAAACTCAAGAGATATGCAACAATGCAAAATTATAGACAACAATTTAATGTAGGACATTTAAGAAATCAAGTAACAAGAGACAAGTTTGCGGTCACAATATCCAACAAATTCCAAGTGCTCCAACAGCTGGAAGATGTAGAGAATACAGAAGACTATTGGCAGCAAATCAAAAGCCTATGGAATGAGACAGGTGAAGAAATACTGGGGAAAAGAGAACGACAACAAAATGCATGGATAACAATAGAAACCATCAATAGGATAAAAGACAAAAAAAAAAAACAAGAAAGCAGATTTAAACACAAGCACAGCCAGAAGTTCCAAAACCAAGGCTCAAGAAGAGTACACAGAAGCAAACAAAGAAGTAAAAAGAAGTATCAAAAGAGACAAGAGGAAGTATATTGAGGAGTTGGCAAGAGAGGCAGAAGATGCTGCAGCCAAAGGAAATATGAGAGAACTGTATAACAGTACAAAGAAGCTGACGGGGAAATACAAGCAAACAAGTTGCCTCATAAAAGACAAGAATGGAAAACTGCTCAGCAATATACAAGAGCAAATGAAGAGGTGGAAAGAATATTTTGAGGACCTTCTCAATAGACTAGCTCCACAAAACCCCCCTGACATCCAGCCAGCAGAAGAAGAAAACAAATTAACAGTGAAAGACCAACGAAGGAAGAAATAAAGAAAACCATAAAGCTTCTAAGAGATGGAAAAGCGTCTGGACCTGATGGCATTCCAGCAGAGGCCATCAAAGCAGATATCGACACGGCTACAGAGATGTTATATAAATTACTTGGTAAAGTCAGGGAAAAGGAAGAGATACCAGCAGAATGGAAGGAAGGATATCTGGTTAAGTTGCATAAGAAGGGAAATTTACAAGAGTGCACAAATTATAGAGGAATAATGTTACTATCAGTGCCAGGAAAAGTATTAAACAGGATTATCCTTGAGAGATTAAAAGAGTCCATAGACAAGAAAGAGATGAACAAGCAGGTTTTGGACAAAACAGATCCTGTACAGACCAGATAGCCACTTTGAGAGTAATACTTGAACAAAGTCTGGAATGGAATTCACCACTATACATCGGACTTGTGGACTACGAAAAGGCATTTGACAGTGTGGACAGAGAATCACTTTGGAAATTAATGAGGCATTATGGAGTTCCACTGAAGATCATTAATTTAATAAAGAATACATATGAAGACATGACATGCAGAGTTCTTCATGAAGGACAGCTTACAGAACCGTTTGGGATAAGAACAGGAGTGCGAAAGGGATGCCTCTTGTCTCCATTTCTTTTCTTACTAGCAATAGACTGGGTTATGAGAACATCGACAACACACAACAGAAATGGAATCCAGTGGACTCTGACTAAGCAGTTGGATGATCTGGATTTTGCTGATGACTTGGCTCTTCTGTCCCATAACCGTAATCAGATGCAGGACAAATTGAAAACACTCGATGAGAGGTCACAGCAATTCGGTCTGAAAATACACTGGGAAAAGACAAAGATAATGAGAATAAATGCAGGTAATGATAACAGGGTTTAACTTGACAAAGTTGGAGGGACAGACAGTGATATCAAAATAAGAATACAAAAAGCAAGAGGAGCCTTCATTGCATTGCGAAATATATGGAGATCAAGAGAAATCGGATCCAACATGAAAATAAGAATCTTCAACTCAAATGTGAAGTCAGTCCTATTGTATGGCTCTGAGACATGGAGAACAGCAAAGACAACAACCAAAAAGCTACAGACTTTCATAAATGAATGCTTGCATAGAATAGAGGGATTAAAATGGTATGATAAGTTTACCAATGTGGAACTGATGACAAGAACTAAACAAGTGTCAGTCGAACAAGAGATGAGAAGACAACGATGGCGATGGATAGGACATACGCTGAGGAAACCTGTTGATAGCATTACAAGACAGTCCTTGTTCTGGAATCCCCAGGGCAAGAGAGGCAGAGGTAGACGAAGAAGCACATGGAGAAGAGAGATGGAAACAGAGGTGAAAATGATGAGGAGAACGTGGAAAGAACTTGAGATGATGGCACGTGACAGGAGGACTTGGCATGTGTTTGTTGAAGGCCTATGCTCCTTTGGGAGTGGAGGGTTATGAATGAATAGGGAAAATGCAGTTTACCCGTAGGAAAATAAAAGGGGGCTATTCAAAAGAAATGTAAAATATGTCCTACTTTACTGTTCAGAAACATGGATGTCACCCAAACTGTTAATTCTAAACATCAGATATTCATCACCCGATGCATCAACCTCCATATCAGATGGCCAGATGTATCAATAAAAAACACAGATTTATGGGACAGAGCCAGATAACAACAAATACAGTTGAAGATTCAAGACAGTAAATGGAGATGGGTCGGTCATATCCTCAGGGGACAAACAACCAGTATAACTAGACATGCCCTTGAATGGAACTGAACTGGCAAGTGGAGAAAGAGTGGGGAGGTCAAAGAGAACATGGAGAAGAATAATCAAAGAGTAAATCAAACCAAATAAAATCTGCTGGGTAGAGTTGAAGATGATGGCCTAAAATAGAAATCAGTGGCAGGCAACAACTGCAACACTGTCAACTATAAGTAATAAAAAGGGCAGATGATGATGAAGCTTCAAAGCAGTCAGGAACTTCAAATAAGAAAAAAATAAAAATCATGTAGAGTTTAAACCATTAGTTAAAATTAGTTCTTAAAAATGTAAATGATATTAACAAGAAAAACTTGATCATTAAATGAGAGGGGAGTGCTTGTTACTCATAACATAAAAGCTTGCAGTGTGAAAATATAGGAGAAAAAAAAGCAACATATATGTCCTTTTCTACACTGATTTATGAACGATACTTGTACCTGATCCCCACAACTTTTGATAAGCAGCTTCATTTAAGCAGAAGTGATGATTAAAACATGCAGGGCTCTTCAGATTGATTTCAGAATAATTTCTCTATAGACTTCCAAAATTTAGTGACATTAGTAGCAGCAGAGCCAACAAAAAATGAAAAGAAACAGAGTATATAGGAGGAAGGTCATCTTGGCGGAATTCAAGGAAATACAAATTAGCCGTTCCAGTTGCTAGTTTTTGTTTTATCTGTGTTAATGTCTAATCCATGCCCGTAGCTTCTTTTAATTACTTGCTCCACTAATCTTGCAATTCTTGTTTGCTTTCAGCTATCAATATTGTATCATCTGCATAACTGAAGTTATTTTTGTTGTTCCTCCATTAATATTCAGCCACTTTATTCCTTTTATGTAAAATAAATTATCTGTTTAGAAATTAAATAGACAAAGGTTTAGAAATTAAATAGACAATGGGACAACATAATCCTTGTCTAACTCCATGCTTACACCAAATATTTCTCTTCTTCTTCTTTGATCCATAACCGCCAACCGTCAAAACAGTCAGCTGCCATTACGCCTGGTGGCGTCCTGTAGGGCAGCAACAAATTGATTCCACCTTGCTCGGTCGGCGGCCATCCTTCGTACAGTGCCTAAACTCTGGTTCATTCTTTGCATCTCGGCTTCCACAGTTCTCCGCCAAGTTGTTTTTGGTCGGCCTCTCTTTCGCTTTCCCTCAGGGGTCCATAGCTTAGCTGTTCTTGTGATGGTATCAGGGTCCCTTCTGAGGTTGTGGCCAACCCAACTCCAGCGTCTGCCAGCTATGATGGTGTGCATGTCCTCCTGGTTACTCTGAATAAGTAGTTATTGGTTGCTGATGGTGTTTGGCCAAAAGATTCGGAGAATTTTCCTTAGGCAGATTGTGTGGAAGGAGGACAGTTTCGACATTTCCTTCTCTGTTACTCTCCAACATTCTGCACCACAGAGAAGCACAGAAAGTACACAGCTCTCATACAGTCTTAATGTGGTGTTTGTGCTATACTGGGAAGACTTCCAAATGTTGTTGAGAAGCAAAGGCTGTTCTCGCTTTATTCCTTCTGTTGTTAATGTCATTGCTTGTTCCGCCGTCAGGTGTAACTATGCATCCTAGGTAAGTAAATGTGTCTGTCTGTTCTTCTTCTTCTTCTTCATTCATCCTGAAAAGGACGTTGGTTGCGTTTACAGCAGTATTTGCATCTTTCGGCCAACACATCCGACTTCCGCACGGCATTTTTTGGGACCGGGTTTGCCTTCCTTCTTCAATCCCTACAACTCAGCCAGACTGCAGTGATGCAGCCTGTTTCCAGGACCACCATGTGGAGGTGGAGTAGGGTCTTGGTCAGCTCTGGTTCGCTGACCCTGACGCAGGCAGTCAAGCTATGGGTCGCTTACTGCATTCCTCACTTTTGATGCGTCTGTTCTAACTTTTGGTTCCTTACTGTTATTGGCTCAGGATTGCCCACATTTAGTGTCATGACCTCTGTCTTCTTCAGATTGATGTTCAGGCCAACCTGCTGGCCATACTTATTCAGTCTATCAGTTTTGTCTTGAATGGGTTGATGTGAATGCGCGAGTAATGCAATGTCACCTGCATATTCCAGGTCTTCCAGTGTAGAAAATGGTGTCCATCTAATTACTCTTGGACTGCCCTCTGTTGTCTGGCACATCACCCAATCTATGGCTGTCAAAAATAATGTTGTAGATAAGGGGCATCCCTGTCGTACTCCTGTTTTCACTTTGAAAGTTACATTACTCAATCCAACACTGCACGTAAAGTTAGAATATAGGCTTTTTATGATTGAGACAATGTGGCTGGGAATTCCATAAGCCCTCAGTATTTTCCATTGGCTGTCCCTGTGTATGCTGTCAAAAGCCTTTTCAAAATCAACAAAGTTAATGTACAGCTGTCTCTGCCATTCTGAGCACTGCTCTATAATGTTCCTGAGGGTGAATATATGATCAGCACATCTTCTGTTTTTTCTAAAGCCTGCTTGTTCTTTCCTCAGTTTATGGTCAACTGCTTTTGAAATTCTCTGGATGATTATCCTGCCTAGTATTTTGCTGGGAACTGAGAGGAGAGTAGTTCCTCTCCAGTTGTTGCAGTCTGCAAGGTTGTCCATCTTGAGCAATTTGACAATTATTCCTTTATTCCACTCTTGTTGGTGTTGTCTCAGTTTCCCAGACTTGTGCAAATAGTGATTCTAATAGTTCTGCTGCTAGTTCAGGGTCTGCTTTGAATAACTCAGCATTTAGATTGTCGTGACCTGGCGCTTTTCCATTTTTTAACCCTTTGATAGCTGTGATGATTTCTTCTTTTCGTGGAATGTCTGTTTTAACATCTAAGTCACTTTCAGCCTCAGGAACATTCAGCTGAGTCTCTGGTGGTTCCTTATTCAGTGTTTCTCTGAAGTGCTCTGCCCATCTTGTTTCCTGTCCCTGTGCTGTGGTGATGAGATTTCCTTGCTTGTCTCTTACTAACATTATGTTGTTTGCACCTCGTTTTCCACTGATAGTTTTAGTTATTTTATAAACTGTGCTTTGTTCATTTCTCAGTGCTGCCTCTTCTGCCTGTCTTGCAAGGTCATCCAGAAATGTCCTTTTGTTAGCACGGGTTTGACGTTTTACTTCCTTGTCCAGCTGGCTGTACTGTTCACTATATATTGCCTTTAACCTGGGAGACTTAGCTTCTGCTAAGCATTGTATAATTGTGGTGTTGGTGAATCTCCCTCTCAGTCTTGCTCTTATCAGTCTGTTGTTGATGGGTTTCCATTCCAGTAAAGACCTTTCCATTCCTTTCTTCAGGATAATGGCTACACCTTTGTTGTGCTGACCATCCTCTCTACCAGAGTAAAGTACTGTTTCCCCTGTAGCTGTTTTTATTCTCCCCATCTCTGTCCATCTGCTCTTGCTTATTCCTAGGATCATGGGAACCAAATATTTGACAAGTATCAAAACTTGGTAGCGCCACCGCCACCAAGCTGCAAATAGGTACCTGACTCTGCTCTTGAGTGTCATGAAGGCAGCAAGGGAGGGAACTGGTAACCCCACCTCATACAAAAACTGGCCCTAGTACGGTGAAATCTTCACTCCCCTATGACATTATCTGATATGTGAATACCTTTACAGTTATGTGGCAAGGAATGCTTGCCAGATCTTACTGTTGCAGCCTGTTCCCAGTCCAGATTACATTTTTTCCTTTACTATTTCTTCAAGGCATGTGTCATCAGCTTTTTATCAGGGACTGTCAAAAACTTACCAGGACCTCTATATCTTTCTCTCAGTACCCTTATACAAATACAGATTCTCATTTTCTGCCAGTCAGTCAAGAACCAATCTGCTTTGTTAACTTACGTGTCTATTTTACTCACTGCTATAACCTGTATGATTCTGCACACAGTACTTTGATTATCCACTCATCTTGCTGATCGTTTTACAATCTCAATATTCCTATGGTTTTGGACAAAGGTATAAGGCTAGTGTGTAAAAAGAAACAATTATAGAAACCCAGACAAATGTACCTATAAGAAATACAAGACAGCAGTCAGGGCCTCAGATACAAATATCCTTTATGAGGAACCCAGACTACAAATCCTTAAGGAGGTTCCTTGTAGGAAGCCTGCATTAATGAATATGGTCTTGCAGCATTGATTTATGTAATAAATTGTTTTACATAGATAGCCCCATGAAGAACTTCATATTAGTCACCTGAGGGATCAGTAGGCCTATTCTTTCTTTATTCCAGACCCCAGGGGAACTACACAGGGTGGGGCATGTATTGATAAGAACAGATTCCCTTGCACAGCCCAAAAGTGGAACTCTACAAGTTGTTGTTGTTGAGCTTCTTGCTCTTTTGCAGCCATTACCAAGTTATGCTGGGTTCTCAACAAATTTCACCACAGGGGGAATCCTTGGAAGTGTGAGGATGATTTCAAGAGTCAATGATGGTATAATTAGCCTCACAGACAGTGGTTCACTTACGCATATGTATATTATAGCACTGTGCTTAGCTGGTAGTCACATAAGGATGATTCCAGAAATGCCTCCATGCATGGAACTCTACAAGCGGTATCGGTTGTTTGTGCAAGAAGATGTGCTTTAAAGATGGAGTCCATTTATCTGCATAGTATACACTGAAACCACAGCTATAAACCCTGCTTCATAAATACCCATACCTCCAAGATGCTCCAATATGCCCGTTGAAATGCTATCAAAGTGCTTGAAACCCTTTCCCTTTAAACCACTAGATAAGATACACCTATACAGATCATCTAGATCACCATCACCACCTCAAACAGTCAGAACACAAATTAAGAAATCTCTTACTTACTTAGTCGTTCCCCTTCTACCGTGAGGTGTAGAGGTTTGGAAGAGAGAGCGCCAGACTATCCTATCGGCTGTCTTCCTCCTGGCCTAGTTCCATTCTAGTCCTCGGTCCTTCAAAGACTGTCTAATGTTGTCCTCCCAGCGGACTCTGGGTCGTCCTCGGGGACTGGATCCTTGTTTCCCATGCTTGTCGTGGTAGCCGATCTTCTCCCATTCTGCAGACATGGCAAAACCATCTTAATTGGGACTGTTCTGCTTGGGTCTGCAGGGGGTAGAATTTAAGGCCTTGACATATCGTCTGGTTGCGTACCATGTCTCTTCTTGTTACTTCAACCACTTTCCTCAGATACCTCATTTCTGAGGTTTGGATCTGGCTTTTATGGGTTATTAAGATTAAGAAATCTCATGAAGAGATATTGGATCAGTATATTGTACAGGCTGACTTTACCTCAAACAGTCTAACAGCCTGGTTACCCAAAGGGTCCTGGTTGATGGCAATGATGTTTTTGTTCAGAAGTAGCTGTTTAGCCACAGGGTCCACATTACGCAGGTCCAATGACATCATGAGAGGAGCAGAAAACAGGGCCCACATACCAAACTGGGCTTTCTGTTGGTAGTGGCTCAACCCAAAGTCACCAACCGCCAGCTAGAAAGGAAGTGAACAAACACAATTATTCATGTATATTTACTAAACAAGCCTCCTTATATCCATAATTATTTTCATCTCTTCTGTTATTAATTGTCTACTAAAGCACAAAAAATCATGAAAGGTGAAAATCTAACATACACTAAATACAAATTAATGTCTGAATAAAGAGAAAGCACCATAGCTATTTATAATAAAAACTCTGAATTTCTGTTTCCAACTATATCTTCTTACAACAGTATAGAGGAAGAAAATCCTAGCTACAGACATTCATAATTTAATAATTACCTACACACACACAATTTTTCAGCAAAACTGTATAGCTATATTTAGACACAGCACCAATATCTCTACCACACATCAGTAACTGAAAACAATCAGTTTTGATGCCAGCCAACTCTCCATATTGCATACTCAGCAATCCTACATTATACTGTTATGTTCATTGTAGGAATTATGATCTTGCATATACAGCGTTGTTTTTTTAAATGCTCTTTGAATGAATTCATTGTCTTAAATGAATGAAATGTTAGACATTCCTTGCGTGTGTTTGTAGTGAGCTTTTGTGTCTGCTTCCATTGTGAACTGTGAGAATGATAAGCCAGTCTATAAATTCTCTTGACTGGCCAACATTCAGAATGAAATGTTAGTAAAAACCTGTACTTAATAAAAGAAGAAACCAGGCACAGGTCATTGCTTTTACAGTTAGCCAAAGTTACCAGATTCAAAAGTTAGTCTAACTTAACTTGCTTTCTGTTAAAATGAATCTTAATGTGTGTGAAGTGCTCAATATCTAATGCAGAAACAGAGTTTGTTGATTTTGAACTAAGAATATCCACATTTGCTATTACCATGTCTGGATCATTCCATCCTCCAGGGCCTGCAAATGCACTGAAGTTACCATCATCTTTGCCATAATAGTCAATAATATCCAAAACAGAGTCCCAGCTGTCCTGAACATCATTGTAGTTTCTCCACTGGTTGCAGCTTGCTCTGACAGCTGTATAGTTAGGCTGGGAAGATACAAGCAAAATTATAATCAACAAAAATATCATGCCATCCACTTTTAACCTTCGTTACTCTTCACCATCCTGTAGAGCACAAGCCTTCAGCAAATTCACACCAAGGGTTTCTTCTCTGTGCCATTCATACTAGACCTTTCTCCTTTTTATGTATGTCTACAGACATAACAGATTAACAATGTAGACTGATGAAAATAAAACAGTAACATTGAGAAGGCCCTTGACAATTTCTCCAGGTAGGTCAAAGAACAGTGTCAAAATCTTCATTATGATTCTGCAACTCACACTTGGTGTGCTTGCATTAACACAAAATACCTTGAATCAATTTTTTTATTTTCAGAAATAGAATTACAGTACACTGCATCTTGATTAGCTGCCTTTGTGAAATAATAATAGACAGTCATTGTGGTTTAGACCACAATCACTACTACAACCATGGCAGCTGCTGTTACTACAACAACTGTGATTATTACTACAGTTATAACTACAAGTATCATTATTGCTACTAGTTTTATTATTACTACTAACCACAACCACGACATCTTAATTATTTATATGTAACAATCACATTTTAAGAATTTCATTTTAAAATCTTGGACTACGCAACAAATTTAGTATGCAATTAAACGTGCCTGGTGGATCTGACCTGCAGTGAATTTGAGCTGAGATGAATTTAGTAGGTAATAAAATTGATTTGTGATAAAGTTTGCCTGTGATGACTTGATGGAAGGCCATTACAGGAAAGATTTCATTGAGCTAAATACTAGGATGAGACATAAAACTCTGGTCATGCTATAAAACTCATTCATTACATATGACTTTTTATATATCCCATCATATACTAACAGTAACATAAGAAAGTCAGACAGGCAGTATAGAAAGTCAATGTGCAGTCTCTACTGGCATTAAAGTAAGCTATTACCGGCTTACTTTACTTTTCCGGTACACTGTTGCTGTGAAGTGTTGTGGGGAGCTGAAGTTTGCATTCTAGGGCCAAGTCTGTTGCACTGGGTGCTGTGAGCTTGTGTTGTAGAATAGCTGTGAAGCTGTTTATCCATCTGCCTTTTGGTCTTTCCCATACCCTGAAACCAGATCTTCTAATGTTGTAGGTGAATTGTGGTAATTTATCAGGTTCCATTCCCATGAGCTGACCAAAACACTTCATTTTCTGTCTCTATATACTTGATGAAGGATGCAGTTCCCAAAATTTGTCTGATGTTATAATTTTTCATTCTGTCTCTCCTGGTAACATTAATGACTTTTTTTAAGCATCTCATCTTACAGGATGTGATTTTTCCCTCCTGTGCTTCAGTCAGCGACCAAGTATGACATCAACAGCAAAGTGTTGGTAAGAATACGCTACTTGTCAGCTGTCACTTAGTTTTCACACTGATATTCTGATGATTGAGTAGTGGCGACAGTTGGCAAGTCACTGCTGTGGCCTTTTGATAGCTTGCTTCCATTTTTCTGTCAAGTCTTCCATTTTGTGTACATATGCTTCCAAGGTATTTGAACTCTGGAACCTGTGTAAGCCTTATGTTGCTGACATGAATGTTGAGTGGACCACTGATCTGCTGAACTTCAGTTTCTGTCTTGGATGTATTGATCTTCATGTTGTATCTTCCAAAAGCTGAATTAAGTCCGTATGTATAACTTTATAATTTGGTTTCATCTTTATACATCAGACTTTTGTCACCCGCAAAAAGGAACTCATGCAGTGGGATGTATTCTTCATGCTATTACCTTAATAAATTAATGTTTCTGAATTATTATTATTATTTTTTTTTTTTCGTTCGCCCGCTAATACTCGAGGCGAAATCTCAGGTTATTATTAATGTCTAACCTGACATTGATTTTACGTGAGTATCCCTTTTCTTGTACAGAGACAGGTGTCCCTCGCCATTCAGGCAAATACTCTCCGATTTCGGAGGTACCCATTAGAGCTGGGTCGGCTCAGGAGCCGCCAATCCCTGGTCGACGACACTCCTTCAAATGTCCTCGCCAGGTCTCGAGTTAATCCAGTCAAAATCCCGGTCGACGAAAAATCCTCAAATGCCGTCGCCCGGGTTTGATCCTGAATCACCCGGTCGCCAGAGCGGTGTGGTAACCACTACGCTAGCGCGGCTCCTTTTCTGAATTAAAAAAACAACATAATTATAATGTTGCGGTCAGTCACATACCATTACTCCTATCATAGCCAAATAGAGAGGCCACTGGCAATTAAATAAAATTGGGCGACCAGTCATGTTCAGATAGCTTTCCATTAGTGGGTATCCTGTCAGGTGAGAAAAAAACATGGTAAAACTGGGGAAAGCAAATGAGTCGACATGCTAAGACATAGATGCTATAATATCTTTGAAATTTCATTCTCAAGCAAGCAGTAGCAATGAAAATGGTCCAAATGCCTGGATGACCATCAAATTAAAACTTACACAGCCATCAAACCTAAGCTGAAGTTGCTGTTAAATTCATGAGTTTACAGACGATTCTTAAATATTATATACTGGTAGACAGTACTCTTGAATTAGGTTACCCAACATTACTGCCATTTCACTCTTACACAGAAACACTGTAACAAGGATAGAACAATACTTTAAAACAGAAATTTAAATACACTTTAAATCTGAGACCAAACTACGTAGTAAGGCATATAATTACATTGACTGTTGTATTCTGTGTACACAAGGTTAATTTTTTTTAAATGTCCAAAAACTGGGTCACATTTAACCCACACGTGAAAATTGCCATTGTTGCTGCAAAAACTTGTCATTTTTGCAACATGCCCATCTAGTTCAAAAGGTGACAAAGTGAGTTGAATTTCTTTTTGTTAGTAAAAGTTAGTTGCTTATCCTTTACAGGACGTGGCAATCAACCCCAGCTTTTACTGGCTGTTTGTGATTTTTCTAGGCAATTTTTTTCATTCAGTAGTTTGCCATTGCTTTCTGAACGGTACGGCGCTTATACCATTGTTAAAAATCCACACAAAGCGATTTGCTACCAAACCGCCTGCAGCAGGTTTCGAACCTGGTATATCTGGATTATGAAACTGCGTTCATATCCATTAGGCCACAGACGCCAACTTTTGTTAGTAAGTCACACATTATTTAAAAAAACACTTGTCTGATCTTTTCCACGGATGAATCAACTTTATTTGGTAATAAATTGTTTACACCTGGTTGCATTTAATTGGTCCATACAGGAGTTTTTCTTAGTTGCCCTTAACTTTTGTCCAGTAGTATATGTATATGTGAAGCAAGGAGTTTGAATTTCTTGATATTATTGGCACAGTTGGTGCTGTTCTGATGTTGATCCATTTATAGCTTCATCAGGACTTGGGATCTAGACTATACTCATTCATATCACCACAGCACACATGTATTGCCAAAGGCATTCAACAGTTTAGACAGAATCACAAAAAAAAATGAAGTCATTGATTAGATGGCAAAAAATGGAAAAGCTTGGCATGAATTAGCTTAAGGCCGGTACTCCACAGGGGCTAAAGGGTGATGATGATCAAAAAGAGCCCCACCAGGTATGTTGTAAGAGATAAGTAAGGTAAGACTGTGAATGTGGTTGGCAACATCTTCATGTAAAACAGACTGCTACAGAAATCACTACTATAAGAGTACATAAGATGCTCTGGCAAGTAAAAGCTGCCTATAACAGATTACTCAGCTAGCAAATTTAAAACTAACATTTCTGTTAAGTCCTAAGGAACTTACCGTGAGGCATATCATGAGGATCTGAATGGCAGCCGTCAAATTTGAGACTGTCAACTTCCCATTCTGCAAAGGTGTTTGCATCAGTCTGCATATTAAATTCACTCCCTGGGTAGCCTGCACATGTCTCTGAACCAAAATCTTCATAGATTCCCAGCTTAAGGCCTTTTGAATGCATCTTGGAAAAATGAAACAAATTTATGTACACAAATAAGTATACCAGATTTAAACAATTCATTGATATTTCCAGTGCCATTGAAAAAAGGTATCAAACTGCTATAACTGCAAATGCAAATTCCAAACTCTATTCAGCTTTCATAAGATGCCATTAAATATTCTTTTTTTTTTCCCCACTGATTAAACATGCATTTCTTTTTCAAAATTATATACCAAATGGATATATCCCTATTCTGAGAGTGTAAACTATTTCCACATTTTTAAAAAAAAATTCACTTTCTGAAGCTATTTTGATGTCTTTGTCCTATGTTTTCTTTTTTACGTACAACTTACATATCTAGAAAGAGCTTTGATACCACTTGGGAATCTTACAGGATCTGCTACCAATTTCCCACCACTATCCCTACTTTTAGCAGGCCAGCAGTCATCTATGTTCACATACACATATCCTGCATCTCTGTATCCTTCTGACACCAACAGGTCTGCCATCTTCATGTAAAGATTTTCGCTGGGAAAATTAGAGTAAATTTGAAGAAAAAAAACTATAGTTACCATTAATTATTACGCATAGTGATAAATTTTTCTGCACAAAGAATAAATATTTCGGCTACATAGGCCATAATCAGCAAACAAGGTGTGACTAAATAAAAACCAAATAAATGTAAACAGGCAGATGAAAATAAGTGTCAGCAAGGAGACATTAAGCAGCAACGCCATAGAAGAGTTAAACTTAAAAAATTCAGAGATAATTAGAAGAAATGTAAAAACGAATAAATGCAAGACTGAAAAGAATCAGAATGGATGACTGGAAAAAGAAATATAATTTAAGATTGGATGAAAAGATTAGGAGGTAAGATTGACAGCAAAAAGAAGAATGCAAGACTGAAAAAATAAATTATTATTTTTCTTCCAACACCCCCAGACGTTTTAAAATATTTGTGATCACATGCTGGCAAAAAGGTATGGTATCTAGTTTTGGAATTTTTCATTGTTTCATGGTTTTTCAAGACATTATCTACTTCCTTCTTTCGGTATTGGTGAGTTTTCTAGGGCTTTTCAGATTTTTTAGATAAAAAGTTAAGAACAAAACTAACAAAAAACAGCACCAGAGACAGGAAGTTGTGCACAGACACAATATCCAAAGCAGCTATTTGTGCACCCCACATTTTATTAAACGATTTTCTACATAGAATTGTATCAGTCTATATGTATATAAAGTCACTTCTCTTTGCAGATTAATGTTTAATAGTCCTACAATCTGTATCTTCTTCTTGATGTTTTAGCATTCAAATCTCACAATATTATCAGCAACTATGATGATTATAATGGCTTCTAATAGCATAACTGTAAATTTCACTGGCTTAAATGCCTGCTACAGTTCTTAATATTCTTCTTTGCTTCTAAAGTAAAAAAATAAATAAATAGGTCTGCAGTCAGTTTTGCAATTGAACACAACTACAAAAACACTGGATGTTTTTGTGCCTTTCCTACATCACCCACATGTAAAGACAGGAGACAAAGACAAGCAATATAGACAGATTAAGAGAAAAAGACAAAGAACACTGTAAGGTCACGGAAAAAAAGGTAACTAAAACAATAACAAATAAGATGAGGGACCAAGAAAGATGAATTACTATTCACACACATTATTCTTTGCTACTAACTCTTTTACCTAATGCAATTATCAGGATCATTCACGCAATCCACATTGCAGCGGAAACGCTCCCACGACAACCAGCCCATAGGTGGAGTCAAAGCAATACCATTATTCAATGCATGTGCTAGCTGACAAGACAGCGTTAATGAAAAACACAGCAATAACAGCATGATCTGAAAGAACACAAATATAATTAATAGGCACAAAAGTAGACTAAGCAGGTTTGAATTCATGCAGAAATGCCATATCTTTGGTCAATATGTGGAATTTGTGTTGTGTATTGTACAGTATGCCACAGTTTATGGCTGGACTGTGACATCTGCACCTTTTGGCCTGGCACTACTGATTTCAGCAAGAATTTTATGACGTATCATAAATGGGTGTTTGTGTAGAATGGATGAACTGAAATTATATGACTAGATCAACAATATAGAACTGATTACAAGAAGCAAACAAGTGCCAATGGAACAAGTTATCAGAAGAAGATACTGGTGATGGATAGGACACACTGAGGAAATCTTCTGTTGGTGATTACAGTCCTGCTACAAGAAGACCAAAGGCTTGGCTTTTGCTGTCAGATGTTATTTGAGATGCATGCCTTGGGAGCATTTAAACAACATGGACATCTCAAGTCCAGGTTATGACAGCATCTGGGACCTGATAAATATTGATCTTTCCACACCTAAAATCAATGATATTTGTTTGTCCTCTTAAGTAAGTGATTTTATAATCCTCTTATGTTTCCATTCCCAATCCAGTCTCCACATTACCAACTTGATATTGTTATTTAGGACTCTTTGGTATTATCTACACTGTGCATCCAGGCTTTTCCTGTGACTTGTCTGCCATTTTGAAACATGTTGAGTTGAAGTCCTGAGCTCCAGTCCCTCCATTTTGGCAAGCATTCAAAAGATCCTCCTGCATGGAGCCAACCAGGTAGAAGCTAGAGTTAAATCATTGGCTCAAGTGACTCATCTAAGCATGTTTCATCGCAGGGGAATCCCTGGAAATGTGTGGATGATTTCTAGAGTC
The DNA here is from genome assembly GCA_024509875.1 of Oreohelix idahoensis. Lineage (NCBI taxonomy): Eukaryota > Metazoa > Mollusca > Gastropoda > Stylommatophora > Oreohelicidae > Oreohelix > Oreohelix idahoensis. Next base: position 722,750 of record JAMPIV010011432.1, on the reverse strand, counting down.
AATGAGGGTGTAATTAGCCTCACAGACAGAGATTCACTTCCACAATCTGTACACTATAGCTTTGTGCTTAAATGACTTCAGATATACCTCCATGCATTAAATTTTATGTTATCAAGCCACCTACCCACCCCCACCCCCCATGTTCATTATGTGGAAAATACCACATACCTAATATGGTGTGTTTTTTTTCGCTCAGTAGCTGAATAACAGTCTGGAGTTACTTGGTGCACATGACCAAGTGAGGCTGCTATAAAGTATCTCCATAAACTATCAAACTTTATTTTGACTTCTTTGACTAGACACCATGTTTAGCATTCATTCATTACCCATCAGCTCCCTGTGATGTACAGGTCTTAAACTCATTCAATGCCTTCCTGTTCTGTGCTATCGGCTCAAGGTCCTTCCAAGTTTTTCCTATCTCCTTCATGTTAATCCCTTATTCTCAGCTCAGTGTGTTTCTAGGTCTCTTATTTCTCTAACCTTGGACATTCCATAACAAGGACTGCCATGTAATGCTGTCAGCTGGACTAATACTGGTGATGGCCATATGCATTTTCTCTGTTCCTCACATGTTGGGCATTACTGCAGCAGAAGTTGAGCAGTTATTTTATTGGTGCCACAGAAACATTCAACAGTAGTTCCTACCTTTAGCTTACTGATCAGGTGGTACTCTGTCTGGTATGGCCTGTATGCATTCTGAAGAATATTACATGTCCTCTATTGATGTACTGGTGATAAGCATCATTATTCCTAGTGGCTTGGATGTCCTGTCTCCTGTAACTTCTTTTGATAAGACTTTGATAAGGTCTTTCTGATGTTACATTTGTATCAGCATCTGGTAGTTTTTCACACTCCTTTGCCAGTCAGTCAGTCTCTTCATTCTTCAGGTATATTACAGAAAGATGGAATCCACTGTATCACAATTATTTTGCACAGTTCTCCTCTTATGATATTGTCACGAAACGGTTTTACGACTAGAGGCTGTCTACATATAGTGACAAGACACTAGTGAGAAGAAAGACTGAAATGATAGATTCAGATGAAAATGACAGTGCAAATGTAAAAGTTGAGACCATTGGCTCCGAGGTTGAGAACCGAAGTTGACTCTTCCTCGCCACTCCGAACGTCTTAATTGCTATGGCCTCAACCGCCTCTAACTACCCTAAGGGGATAAGGTTCAATTAAGATTCACATACACCACGATACAGACAACAGATAGCTACTGTACGTAATTAAAATGACTGGTCCAGACTATAAATGTACAAGTTTTATTATACACACAAACAAGTAATCAAATACATGTCAAAAGGATAAAATTGCAGTGTAAGCACACCTGGAAAACAAATTCAGGCAAAATTACAAGTGATGTATCATCAAACCCAACCCTTCACCCACAAGTTTCACCTGTATGGAGGAAGAAGGTAAGATTAAATTAAATAAACCACACTGCACTTGGTGGGGTCTCAGAAGTCGAGCCTCCACTCCAAACTAGCTGTTCTAAATTCTAACTCTAAGTCCACAGTCAGCTGGAACCACTACGAAGTGTCTACACAATCTCTGCACAGACTTCGGTTCTACACAGCTTATCCTGAAATCTCCCGAACACTGCTACACAACTAACTCTTCTACAACTCTTCAGCAGCTGTCCTCTGTTATGATCTACACAAAACTAGGTCTCAGTTCTGTCTTTCAGGTCTACCACCTGTAGACTAAACTTCAGCAGCTGTCATCTGCTCTAAAATCTGTAGAGGGTATTGTAACCCTGTTTCCCTCCACAATTCTGTAAGTGACGACTAGGTTTAAACACTAACTTCTGGAAAAACTGGAATAGGTAGCTGGTTTTGCTGCTACCACTCTGAATTTACCTGCCCGCTCCCCTCTCTGGGTTCAGGCCTTCGGCGTTATTATGGCCGGGACGGAGCGAAATAATTACGACAACGCTGGCAGCATGCCAAATCTGCATGTGTAACAGAACGAGCTCAGCGCTCAGGATTTATACAACAAATCCTATTCCACTCGAGAAATGTCTTCCCCTGCCTGGGAAAAACGGGTTCTCTATACTTCGTCCGCCTCTGGCAAAAATCTCAAACCTTCTCTGTGTGAGATTGCCAACTCTTGCCGGGGAAAAGTTATTGGAAACTTTCGCTCTCTCCCTCAGAGCCGCGATACCCGCTGTTAGACAGAAAAAAATTGCAACAGCTAAACAACATGTAAATAATACATTACTAAAATAACTCCCTGACTATCTTCCCGTTATGCACCACCATACAAATAATCAGGCCAACAAAGTCCGCTCCTCCACTCAACTCCCTTCTCTACTTGAGCCCAAAGTAAACATTGGCTGACCCAGATCGTCTGTTCTGCCTGACTAAGTCCGAGCAACAACAATATTTCACTGGCCCTTTCTGGGCAGACGTACTGTGGCCTACTTCTTACGCTGACCCTACCTGCAGCAATGCTTACCACCAATAACAAGACTCCACTCTAGAAATCATTACATTCCCGTACAGTATTATTGATCACCTCAAAAATGAAATAAAATATTATTCCCTTAACAGAAATAATGTCTTCTCCGTCTTCTGAATACTCAGAACCACAATACATAATCAATAACGTATAACCCTGTTAGATGCTAGCATATACATACTGCCTAGAAGTCATACATAACCCCAGGTTACCAATTTAATCTCAGTAGTTACAACACGTGTTTACAATTCTTACGACCACGTGCTTCTCTCCCCCTCACTCCTCTGAACATCGTCTCAAATAAATATTCAGTAACCAACGCACCCACGTGCTTACAAATTACACCTCTTTCACTCCCGTCCACAGATAGATGTGCAACTATATAAATAACTTGCAGCCTTACACTCTCCATAAAATCACAAATACACACGCTCCCGCCATTCTGTAAATTACCATAATCACAATTCCGGGTTCTCTACAGACCTACTTTTAAAACATCCAAAGCACGCCCGTAGTATCTCAATACCGCTATTCCTTCAATAAGGAAATATATGGACCTCTAAAGTTTCTCAAGTCTATCAATAAGATAGTATTTGATGGCTCTGGCGATAAGAATTAACATTAAACTTAAACTGCCCAAAGAAACTTAACTGATCGACCTAGGACTAGGAAAATTGAATAAAGTACCACGCAAAAATCATGCTTACCAAAACTCGAATTTTCCCACTGAAAGGCAATCGACAATTTTGACTGGCAATTACATTAAGAGGCCGAGAATTAAATTACGGGCCTATTTATCCTCTTAGATCAGCACGCTGACCTCGTGACGTCATATGCGTGGCTTTGATTCTCCCCCAATGATTTCAAATGTCGTTAGCTCTCGGCCAATCAATCGCCGTAAACAATTCTGATGCAACCGGTACTGCTTTAGACAAAGAAACGGGATTAAGCTCTGCCCTCTACTGCCAATTGAAGCAAAAATGGCCGAAATCTGTTTAATTCCCGAAAAATACGTCTATGGCTACTCAAATCTTTTAAAAAGACTAAACTGGTGCAAAACTGATCTAGGCTCTATAATCATTCTTCTAGAATAACCCTGCAACAATTCTCTACACCCCAACTCTAAACTCCATAAATAAGAAACATAAAGCAGATGAGATACAACTCCATCGTGATCTCACTCTGAAAAACGTAAAAAATAGAAGGAGAAGAAACATGGAGAAGGATTACCTGTAATCCCTCCTAGAAAAAGTGAACAAAATGCAAGAAGAAAAAGACATGGGCCTTTGAAAGACAGAATCTCAGTCCACTTCATCACATCACTCCATCCTTCAAAGATTGAGCATGCATCTCATTACTGAAATCTCTGTTTCCCACTGGCCCTTAACTCTGTCTACGGCTGTCTGTCCTTACCCCTCCTATTCAGTGTTCTTCGACCTTCCTCTCTTGCGTCTCCTCCTTCTTCCTCTCCTTGAACAAGCTCCTATGCTCCGTTGGGGGAGTTGATCTCTCTTCGGACCTGTGCCGTCTAATGGCGGGTCTGAACTTTCCCTTGCTATGACCGTCAAAAGGCTGTCTTGGTCAGCTGACGTGACCGACTGGCGCTGTGGCGGCCTTGCGATGGCGACTACCTCGCTGCGCATCAGCGGGTTTGTGACCGCTAGTACAGTGCGAAACCGATGTAACGTCTCGGGTTCCTTTGATGTAGAGCCTCCGATTTCTTGCTGGGTTTCTATTGAATCATCACCGATCTCAATAGCTTCTACCTTTGGAGAAAGGTAGGTAATATCTGCGCCTGGTAGTGGTTCTGTGATTGCTCTTCCCCTACCAAGATGAAGCGGGACAGAGCTCTCCAATATAGCTCCTTTCGAAGTTATAAGGCAGTTATCCTCACTAATTCCTGGCCTGGAAAGTTTGTGAGATGCCCGTGTAGTCCCAGAGAGTCCTCCGTCTAAAACTCTGGTTCTAAAAAAATTCTCAACCTTGCCCTCCCCGTCGAGAGTTAATGGCGGCAGTTGGAATGTGTCCTGCAGGGACACTTGACGGTTCAAGATCCCGTTAGATCGCGGAGTACCTGAAATAAAGCTTTCAGTGACTGGTTCCAATGTTCCTTGAAACAAATTGGAAAATATAGCCAATTTTTCAGGTTCCTCGTTACAAGAGTCATTTCCTGTAAACGAGATACGAGATTTTTGGGGCCCATCTCCGTTTATAGGCAAACGGTCACTCAGATCACTGTCCTCCTCCGTCTGAGTAAAGTGCTGGTCGGATGGGGCTCCAGGGCTGGTTGGAACTATATGTTCGCTCAGACCGCTATCTTGTGCCCTATGAAGATGGCGCTGGTCATTGACATATGTAATACCGCTCTTGTCAGTATGCCCCTCACTTGAGGGAGCTAATACCATCGGGGGCCTAATTCCAGACAACAAAGAGTGTACTTCCCGAATCAGAGGCGTCACCACTGTTTGTCCGTTAGGCTGCACAGGGTTGACCGACGAATTCGCCTCTGCATATAACATACCACTGTCCTTAGAGGCCTCTAACCTCTCCTTAGCACGACAGGGCTGTTCGAGCTCGCTCGGGGCTCCGTGAATTAGGGGTTCTCCTTTTTCACTTATCTGGCCTGCAGTAGGCCCCCTTGCATCAGCAAGGATCGGGGTGGGCGGGTTCCCCAAAATTAAATATGGGTTACCGAGAATGAAGTCATAGGCTGGCTGAGCCGTGACAGCTGCCTTGATTGTGCCAGACACAAACTTACACTTCACTTTAATATTGGCTACCGGAAAGCACTGTGAAGTCCCTTTCGTTAAAACTCCACCAATATTCACTTTTTCTCTGGTCATCTGCCAGGGCTTCACCAGATGTCGGGCGACTATGCTGGGGTATGTAAGCCCGCTGTCAAATAAACATGTAGTCTCAGTCCCGTTCACTTCGGCTGGTCCACTGTTGGAGAACAACTTCTCTGACTGGAAGGGTTTCCACTTCTTCCCTTGTTTCACCCTCACAGGCCTTAAACAAGCCACCTGATGAGCGGGTTGTTTGTTTGGGCACCGTGTGGTCCAATGAGAGGTAGTCCGACAGAACCTACAATATCTCTCATTATCTCCCCGGTTCCTGACGGGTTCATGAGAAGTCGGCCCCTGTGTTCTGTTAGGCGGCTGGGAGCGCATGTTATGACTGGGAGGGGGCTCCTTTCGATATGGCCCTTGCTGCTGGTGAGCTGAAGAGGAAGGCGAATGCGATGAAGATGCTTCTTTGTCTGGGGCTGGCAGGTCTGGGTGTTTTCGTTTCTGGCCCAGTACTTCGGCCTGTGCCGTCTGGAACCTTTCTGGAAATATAATTATCTGGTCCAGTTGCTGGGCGCCCTGCTCCGCCAGGTACCTCCTTAAGTCTGGGGACATGTTGGCCTTTATCTGTTCGCACATGATGAGCTCTTCGAGTCCTTCAAATGATTTAGCCAAACCCGACAACTCTCTCCAGCGAGTGAGGTAATTCCTCAGCCTCTCTGCGAACTGGGGAAAACTTTCTCCTTTCTACAGACGACTTTCCCGAAACATCGTTTGGCACTTCCGGGGAGTCCATTGGAATCGCTGTAACAGGGCGTTCCGCAGTGCCTCAAAGTTATTTTGGTCATCTACTAGCATCTTGCTATAGACGTCGTAAGCCTGGTTTTTCAGCGACTGAGATAATTTGAGACACCAAAGACTATCCTCCAACCCGTATGCCTTTGCCATTCTTTCGAATTTTTCCAAAAATACCTCAATTTTCTCATTTCCGTTAGGAAAAGAGTCCATCGGAAAATTCATGGCTGCCATCCGGGGCCCTCCATTTCCTGCGGTGTCTGCTGCCACTGCTCCGGGGGAATCTCCATTAGCCGAACTGCCCTCCAAAGATCTATGCTGCAGTTCCAGAGAACGCATGGCAAGTTCATGCTGTCTCTCTGCTGCCTTCTCCTGTGCTTTCCTCTCTGCTGCCTTCTCCTGTGCTTTCCTCTCTGCTGCCTTCTCATGTGCTTCCCTCTCTGCTGCCTTCTCCTGTGCTTATATTTTCCGAAGTTCCATCTCGGCCTTTCTCTCCTCTTTCTCTACTTCCCTTTTCCGAAGTTCCATCTCGGCCTTTCTCTCCTCTTTCTCTAGCTGGTCGTGCCTATCCTTCTCCCTCAACATGTAGGCCTTAGTTTCCTCTTTGTCCATACCCATGTCCTGAGCAGCCTCACGCCAGGCAGCTCGTAACTTGGCCGTATCTGCCATCTTACTTGCGAACTGCTGTAATCTCAAGAACACAGAAAACTGATAGAAAGAAGAAACAAAAAGGAAGGAATCACATTTCACCTGCTAGAAATATGCTGTCGCAAAAACCCGCATTCAGACTAGCACCAAGTCTGACTACTAACTACCTGAAAAAAAGTTATAGTTATCCAGCTATCCAAAACCCGAATTTACTTTCCTATTAAGAAAAAAAATTCAATTCGCCATCAATTACCTCTAAGTCATAAACAACCTTACTACAACTACCATCTAAACTGACTGCAACCTGTGGAAAAAATTATAGCTGGATCAGTCTTAATATAGCTCAGTCTAGGGGATATTTAAGAAATCTATTTTTCAGAACTTCCTACAGAGACAATCTATGACTGTAGATAAAATCACAGAATTGATCCCAACAAAGATGATCCACCGGACGACCGCCGCCCACTTTGTCACGAAATAGTTTTACGACTAGAGGCTGTCTACATATAGTGACAAGACACTAGTGAGAAGAAAGACTGAAATGATAGATTCAGATGAAAATGACTGCAAATGTGAAAGCTGAGACCATTGGCTCCGAGGTTGAGAACCAAAGTTGACTCTTCCTCGCCACTCAGGACGTCTTAATTGCTATGGCTTCAACCGCCTCTAACTACCCTAAGAGGATAAGGTTCAATTAAGATTCACAAGCACCACAATACAGACAACAGATAGCTACTGTACGTAATTAAAATGACTGGTCCAGACTATAAATGTACAAGTTTTATTTTACACTCAAACAAGTAATCAAATACATGTCAAAAGGATAAAATTGCAGTGTAAGCACACCTGGAAAACAAATTCAGGCAAAATTACAAGTGATGTATCATCAAACCCAACCCCTCACCCACAAGTTTCACGTGTATGGAGGAAGAAGGTAAGATTAAATTAAATAAACCACACTGCACTTGGTGGGGTCTCAGAAGTCGAGCCTCCACTCCAAACTAGCTGTTCTAAATTCTAACTCTAACTCTAAGTCCACAGTCAGCTGGAACTACTACGATGTGTCTACACAATCTCTGCACAGACTTCGGTTCTACACAGCCTATCCTGAAATCTCCCGAACTCTGCTACACAACTAACTCTTCTACAACTCTTCAGCAGCTGTCCTCTGTTATGATCTACACAAAACTAGGTCTCAGTTCTGTCTTTCAGGTCTACCACCTGTAGACTAAACTTCAGCAGCTGTCATCTGCTCTAAAATCTGTAGAGGGTATTGTAACCCTGTTTCCCTCCACAATTCTGTAAGTGACGACTAGGTTTAAACACTAACTTCTGAAAAAACTGGAATAGGTAGCTGGTTTTGCTGCTACCACTCTGGATTTACCTGCCCGCTCCCCTCTCTGGGTTCAGGCCTTCGACGTTATTATGGCCGGGACGAAGCGAAATAATTACGACAACGCTGGCAGCATGCCAAATCTGCATGTGTAACAGAACGAGCTCAGCGCTCAGGATTTATACAACAAATCCTATTCCACTCGAGAAATGTCTTCCCCTGCCTGGGAAAAACGGGTTCTCTATACTTCGTCCGCCTCTGGCAAAAATCTCAAACCTTCTCTGTGTGAGATTGCCAACTCTTGCCGGGGAAAAGTTATTGGAAACTTTCGCTCTCTCCCTCAGAGCCGCAAAACCCGTTGTTAGACAGAAAAAAAATGCAACAGCTAAACAACATGTAAATAATACATTCCTAAAATAACTCCCTGACTCTCTTCCCGTTATGCACCACCATACAAATAATCAGGCCAACAAAGTCCGCTCCTCCACTCAACTCCCTTCTGTACCTGAGCCCAAAGTAAACATTGGCTGACCCAGATCGTCTGTTCTGCCTGACTAAGTCCGAGCAACAACAATATTTCACTGGCCCTATCTGGGCAGACGTACTGTGGCCTACTTCTTACGCTGACCCTACCTGCAGCAATGATTACCACCAATAACTAGACCTCACTCTAGAAATCATTACATTCCCGTACAGTATTATTGATCACCTCAAAAATGAAATAAAATATTATTCCCTTAACAGAAATAATGTCTTCTCCGTCTTCTGAATACTCAGAACCACAATACATAATCAATAACGTATAACCCTGTTAAATGCTAGCATATACATACTGCCTAGAAGTCATACATAACCCCAGGTTACCAATTTAATCTCAGTAGTTACAACACGTGTTTACAATTCTTACGACCACGTGCTTCTCTCCCCCTCACTCCTCTGAACATCGTCTCAAATAAATATTCAGTAACCAACACACCCACGTGCTTACAAATTACACCTCTTTCACTCCCGTCCACAGATAGATGTGCAACTATATAAATAACTTGCAGCCTTATACTCTCCATAAAATCATAAATACACACGCTCCCGCCATTGTGTAAATTACCATAATCACAAATGCGGGTTCTCTACAGACCTACTTTAAAAAAATCCAAAGCACGCCCGTAGCATCTCAATACCGCTATTCCTTCAATAAGGAAATATATGGACCTCTAAAGTTTCTCAAGTCTATCACTAAGATAGTATTTGATGGCTCTGGCGATAAGAATTGACATTAAACTTAAACTGCCCAAAGAAACTTAACTGATCGACCTAGGACTAGGAAAATTGAATAAAGTACCACGCAAAAATCATGCTTACCAAAACTCGAATTTTCCCACTGAAAGGCAATCGACAATTTTGACTCTGGCAATTACATTAAGAGGCCGAGAATGTTGTTGTTGTTGTTTTCGTCTACTATGTTGCTGTAATAATCTGTTCAACCTGAAAGTTGGTTATAATTGGGGTATATTGTGTGTTAGGTTCTTCGGTGCTAGTTGTCTGTTAGTCCTGAAAAGGACTGGTCCTGAAAAGGACCACTAGCTGGTTGACTGGTTTCCTCTTCGTTGCTTGTCGGTCGTGGCGTGTTCATGGTGTTCATTTCCTATCTGTCTTGTGTCGTTTTGTTAGTTTTTGCTTTCCTCGTTTCTGTTTCTCTTGTCTTTTATGCTTTCCTGTATCTGTACTAGTGCTTTTTCTATTATTGCTGGTAGAAGTTTTTCAAGTGTTTCTTCGATTACTTCTTCGTCTGATTGTTCGTTTGATTTGGTCGCTCTTGTGTTTGATGTCATTTCCTCAATGGCTCTTCGCTCTGTTTCGATTCTCTTGAGGATTTTAGAGTTTTCTTCCGTCAGTTCTCTCAGCCTCTTTACATCTGCTTCTATTTGCTGCTTAATGCTTTTCATGTCTTTCATCATTTCTCTGATGTTCTGAATATCTATTACGTCTTCACCGCTGTCCTTTTCGTCTTCGGGAGCCTGCTTGTTTCTGTTTTCGACCTGGAGTTTTATTTTCAATTGTTTGACTTCAGCGGTCAGCTGGTGTAACTGTCGTCTGTCAATCGTGCGTTGTTTTTCTGCAACATCCGCAGCCACTCTGTGTTTTGCCTCCTTGAAGGGGATGTTTTTGGAGACCGCTTCCTTCAGGATGCTCTTTGTTTCCTGGAACATCGGGCAGCCTCGGTATCTAGCCCCGTGGTTTCCGAGGCAGTTTGCACAGGTGCGGTTTGAGTTTATTGCTTTGTAGTTGGGGTCCTCCTTCGCCTTGGGGCAGTCGCGATATAGGTGGCCACCCGCACAATATCGACAGACTGCATCTTTCCTGCACGTTTTCTTTGTGTGCGAGAATTGCTAGCAGTTGGAGCACTGTATCACCGGAGGGATATATGCCTTTGTCCTCTTTGATGTCTCTTTGAATGTCAGTCTTTCAGGTCTTGTCACTCCTTCAATAGTTACTACCACCAGATTGGTATCTTTTCCATTCCATGTCTTTAGCCTCTCGACCTGTATGACCTGGGCACCTGTGTTTTCAGTCTGTAGGCAGCTCTGGACTTCGCTAGCGGACCATCTTGTGTCCACCCCTCTTAGCACCAACTTCTTTGTTGTCTTGCTGGTCTCCATCACTACTTTTATCTGGTGAGACAGCATGAATTCTTTCGGACCGGCCTCCAGTTCTGTCATCAGTGAGGTTGTCTTATCCGTGCTGTTGAGCGAAAGCACGACTCCCTTTTCGTGCCTCCGTACCTTAGAGATGCTTCTCCTGCCAGTTATTGTCTCTAGGATGCTGATCACTTTGTCATCTGGTAGGGCCCTGAGTGAGGCCTCACCTCCAGACATCTGTGTGATCTTAACCATCCTCTCTTGTAGTGCCTTGTGACAACCGGTATTGCTTGGTTTGTGCAGGTGACGCGCTCTGCTTTCCGTCTGCGTTAGAGTGTGTGGTGTGTAGGACGGTCTCACGTTCTGTTTTGTTGACTCCTGATCACTTTCTGTAGTTGTCTGATTACTACACACTGGAGCCTCTACTATGACGTCTTGCTTTAGTGATGTTTTTATCGTCTTTTGAGTTTGGAGCAGCTTCCCTGGGGCAGCCACAGCTGTCAACTCGGCATCGTGTGGTGATGTCATTGGTGTCTGGTGCAGCCTCTCTGTGGTTGACAGGGTTTCTGCTGACGATTCGGGTACTTGTGGTGGTGGTCCCTGGGTTTTAGACTCCTGTCTTCTTTTTTCTCTTTTTTCCAGCATCTGTTTTATCGGTTTTAACGCTTTCATCTGGTCTTCTTCTTCTGACATCTGTTCTATCTGCTCTAGCGCACTCATCATGTAGTCATATTCTGGGTCTTCATCATCACGGTCAGAACTGCTTGCATCTGCTTTCTCCTCTTCCTCGCAAGGAGTCTGACCACTCCGGCTTTCAGCCGTGTCGATACACGTCGCAGCTAGCTCCGTCATCGTGTCAAGAGTTGGAGAAATTTCGGTCCCGGCACGAGTACTTGGGGCAGTTTTGCTTTCTGGCTGTCTGTCTTTGTTGTTTGTGTTATTCCCCTGACTGTTCTGCGCTGGTGGGCTGGTATAAACCTTTCTCTTTTTAGCGTGTGGTTTATTTCGGCCCATTTTGACTATTGCGATCGCTGTGTACGTCCTGAAAAGGACGCTGGTTATAGTGCGATTGAAAAGACGTCAGTCTTGGTATCGGGTTGTCTTTGTATGCGCTCTGTTTCTGTTGGCTGGCGCTGGGTTATGTCTAAAGAGGCCGAGAATTAAATTACGGGCCTATTTATCCTCTTAGATCAGCACGCTGATCTCGTGACGTCATATGCGTGATTTCAAATGCCGTTAGCTCTCGGCCAATCAATCGTCGTAAACAATTCTGATGCAACCGGTACTGCTTTAGACAAAGAAACGGGATTAAGCTCTGCCCTCTACTGCCAATTGAAGCAAAAATGGCCGAAATCTATTTAATTCCCGAAAAATACGTCTATGGCCACTCAAATCTTTTAAAAAGACTAAACTGGTGCAAAACTGATCTAGGCTCTATAATCTTTCTTCTAGAATAACCCTGCAACAATTCTCTACACCCCAATTCTAAACTCCATAAAGAAGAAACTTAAAGCAGATGAGATACAACTCCATCGTGAGCTCACTCTGAAAAACGTAAATAATAGAAGGAGAAGAAACATGGAGAATGATTACCTATAATCCCTCCTAGAAAAAGTGAACAAAATGCAAGAAGAAAAAGACATGGGCCATTTGAAAGACAGAATCTCAGTCCACTTCATCACAAATATTTAGGTCTTTGTTTCTCGAGTGGTGTCATCACTGACATTGCATTAATGAAAAAAAAACTACTTGGTCTCTCAGTGCTTCTGTTCTGAAGTTGCTTGAAAATTTCCCTGTTGCTAAAGGCAGTTTTTTTTTTAAATCTGTGTAACGATGTTTAGTATTTTAAAAAAAAAGATGACTCTACCTCCATTTTCAGTTGCATTAGCTTGAAAGTTTAATTTGATTGATGTTATCTATGCTGTTCTGCCATAGTCTAAGACTGGTCTCACACATTCTGTGTACAGCTTCTTTAGTATATTCTTATCTGTACCCCAGGTTGTGCCTGTGAGTTCTTTTTTCCCCAAAGTTACCGTTCTTAGTCTGGCTTGTTTGTGTGTGTCTGTTTTTATTTGATAATCTGTACTTACTCTTCAAATGGCAATCAAACATGATGCTTAGCATTGGTTTTTTCCATGTGCAAATCTGTGTCACTTAGCACTATTTTGTAAATCTGTGGTTTGTCTATCAGGGAGAACACTGTATTATATTGAGTTTCTTCACTTATCTTGATTATCCATGTACTGGTCTACTCCACTAGGACTTGCTGTAAGCACGTGTTTGCAGTGGTTGTTTACTCTTAAGATGCCCACAAGGTTAGATTATCAGCAAACAAGGAATGGTGAGACCTTTTTGGGATATTTTCTGTTATAATGTGTATGTGTATAAGGAATATAATGGATTAACAAGTACTTTGATACTATAACTGCCAGAGTACAAGGGCACACCAGAAAAAAAGATGACAATAGAGGAGGGTGTCCTACAGTAAAGTTTGAACACCAAAAGTGTGCCCTTGTACTCTGGAAGTTATGCATGGAGGCATATCTGGAGTCATCCTTATATGACCCCCAGCTAAGGACAATGCTACAGTATTCAAACCTGTTTGTGAGGTAAATTAAACCCTCACCGACTCTTGAAATCATTCAAACACTTCCAGGAATTCTTCCTGTAGTGAAACATGTTTTTTGGGGGATGTTTGTGCCCACAGCTACTGTCCATTCTTTTGTTATTATTCTTTAAATTAAGCTTTTGATCTCTGTTCTGCCCACCCTACATTTATTTGATTTGTAGTTGATCTCTCTTTCTTGGCTTCATTATCTGCATTTCCACTTCCCTCTATGCCAATATGTGAAAGTACCCACACTATTTGCTACTTCTGGTCTACTGCATTCTCATAAGTTTCTAAGAGCTTTAACTCCTGACTGTAAGTCTGTTTAAACTGTAAATTACTCAGAAGGGTTGATAAACGATTTCTAGTGCATTTAGTATTGCCAACTGCTGAAACAAAGAACAGTGAGCCACGTGTTCGATACAGCCTTAAAAAAGAATTCAGAGATGCAGTAATATGGGGTAAGGGTTAAAATCCTGAATCTAACCCTAGCGACGTTGGCGACTTACTAGGACGACATCGAAGAACACAGCCCTCTTTTCTTTAAGCCACTTCCATCATATCTGCAGTGAAAACTGATGTAGGCCTATTTATTTTTAGTGATACTATACTATTTGATAATTTTTTGTCCGTTTCGGACTTTATATCCCAAATTTTTCATCTTCTCCTTTGGACCTATCCGTATACACATTGCAATTGATGGCATTTATTTATTTCATGGCTTTGTTTGTCATAGTTTCTGTATCTGAAGAGCTGTTTGATTAAGTATTTCTGTCAAGTGGTGGTCTGTCAGGCTTCTTGTGCTTCCAATGTAGTACCAGCGTGTGCTCACTACTATTATGAACTGATGTATTTAGATTTTCCATGTGTAGGCTGCTAGTTCCTGCAAACACTTCCATCCTGTTAGGTATCTGCAAGTAGGACTACACATGAGACTGCCCAGAGCAGGTGGCTGCACGGTTGCCACTCAAGTTCTAGAGATAAACCCAGATGTTCTTATTTAAAAAACCCAGAAATACCTAGATTATTTTATGCATCAAATACACGGGGATAGACGATGCTTACACAATCTTTTAGTGTAACTTTAGCACAAATAATCTGTGTGGTACCAAATGTTTTTTTTGTTCATTTTTATTTTATTTTTTATGACCAAAAATACACAATTATTTAAAAATGATTTTATTAACACCCCAATATATCACAAAGGCAGCCTTGGTGCGCTTCAGTGACATTTTTTTTTAGCAATTGTGCTGTCTGGAAACATCTGCTTGCAACATTCAATCAAATGATCAACTTGCGAAAACGGAGTACTGTATTATGTTCTGCCATGAAAGCCGACAACAGTATCTCCGCTTTAGGAATTTTGTCTTGGAGACAGGGCTCTTTTGGTTTGATGAAAAACTTGTTAATGTTCAGAGTTTTGCTTTTGGCTTCGAAGTTTTTCATGTGCTTCTGTGTGCTTGTATGTGTCAATAAAGCTGTGTGGTTGGCATTAGTTAATGTACAGGAACAGACCGTACAAATCGTAGCATAGCGATTGCCAGAGTCTGGCTTTATCCAATCCTTCAGTTCGCTGTCTATTAGCCATTACTCACAAAAAGCCTGCTGATACCATGGCTTCACTTTTTTAAGCGGTGGCGTGTGTGTCGTCATGCTGCTACAACTACCTAGCGTACCTTCATCATCGCTCATTTTTTAATCTTAATTTTAATTATTTTTTGAAAAAAAAAAACAAAAAAAAAAACAATATTCTGTTTATCTGCTTAAGTCTAAAATTTAAAAAGAATACTTTAAAACACATCGCAAAAATGACTGAGTATTGTAGATGACAGCCATTTACAGAATAACAGGAAATAGATAGCTAACGTAAACGAGTAAAAAAAACAACGTCATTGATGGGGTTAAAAAGAAGAATTCAATTTAAGTGGAATAAAAAATATATAGCACATAATGTTTTACATTTAATTATAATATAAATTTAATGTATAATGCTCAGTGCACAAAATATACATACGTTGTAAATGCCAATTGTCAAATATACCCAGATTAATGCAGATTTTGAAAAACAATACCCAGATACCAATGGAAGCCAAAAAACCCAGCTCTAGTAAAAAATACCCAGGATTGGCAACACTGGGTGGCTGTTACCTGAAAAAAGCTGGATATGATGGGCTAGTTTTGTCTAACATCACTCTGTACCTGTTATTTAGTTTCAACGCATAAATGTCATCAAAAAATAAATATGATGAAAACTGTAATCCATATAATTATACTAGCTTACACAAAACATTATTTGCGCTTGACATTTTGGATTACCTGTATTTAAGTATTTGAGTTTCTTTGTCGGCACGTTAACGTCCAGCTCGATAAAAATCCGTCGTAAGACCAGGTCTGGCGGTTGTCACATGACTAAATACGATGCGGAGATTCCGGACACATATGAAGTTGTTGCGCATAACATTTTACCCGGGATGAAAATCTCCCTAAGATGAATACTTCTTCTTCTTCTTAGATCCTTAACCACCGACCGTCAAAGCAGTCAGTGGCCATCACGCCTAGTGGCGTCTTGTAGGGCAACAACAATTTGATTCCACTTTGCTCAGTCGGTGGCCATCCTTCGTACAGTGCCCCAACTCTGGTTCATTCTTTGCATCTCAGCCTCCACAGTCCTCCGCCAAGTTGTTTTTGGTCGGCCTCTCTTTCGTTTTCCTTCATGGGTCCAAAGCATAGCTGTTCTTAAGATAAATACTTGCTCTTTTTAAATAACATGATATTAGTATATCTGTATACCGAGAAATTGAAATGGGTAGAACATACTCTCAGAAAACAACCAGTTAGTATAATCAGACATGGCATTAACTGGAATGCACAGGGGAAAGACGAATGAGAAGGCCAAACAAAACCTGGGTAGAAAAGTAGCCAAAGAAAATGGGATTGGTACCTCATGGTCGGAGCAGAAGACAACGGAAAAAAGAAAGAAAGAAAGAAAGTGGTACTAAGAAAAATTTGCAGCCCTGAATTCAGGGGAACTAAGAGAATTAATGGAATGGTGACGACGATGATATACATCTTTACCGTGCCGGATCTTTTTCCGTGCTATCTGTGCAGCGGCATCGGGCGCTGTGTTGAGAAGTAGCACCAGCATTTGTTTTAAAATAAAAATAAGTAAATAAAATTAAAATTAAAAAAAAAAAAACATGAAAAGTTAAACAGAAAATTCGAAATAAAAATTCCTTATATGAGACTAATTCATTGATACCTTTTGAAAACGGAATTTGTTTTCCTGTACATTCAATTTAATAAAATACTTTATCATACAATTTCATTTTTTTTTCCAATGCAATTGACCAACTTCATCCGAAGGTCTGACTGGCCTCATCTTTGATGAACTGGTGAAGCTCAGTGATGTGTACATGAATGATTGTCGAGGTCAGGGATACATTAATGGCGTAAATACGGCAGGATTTTTTTTTTTTAATGGCGTGCAAATGAGAGTTGAGAACCATTATTGGTTGGTGTTTGGTCCACGCACAAGAAAACTGTTGGTTGTCTTATGCATGGAATATCTGGTTCAACCTCATGTGGGTTACAATTTGGAAATATAGTGTTCCTTATTCTCTAATGATGACACCAGAAAAAATGTAGAAACTACATCCTGCATTAAAGTACAGTATATAGAAACAGAAAATTAAGTGGTTTGGGCATCTCATGAGAATGGGGCCCAATTACGCGGGTTCGTCGCAGCCAAAGCGACAAACTTGGTCCAAGAACACAAACTTCAGCTTCCCACTACACTTCACGGCAACCGTGGACCGGGAAAGTAAAGTAAGTAAAGTGTTCTTAAAATTATATAATGTATATTTATTTGTTATTTTCAATGTGTTGGTTTTTCAACTCTGAAAGTTCATTACGGTACCACTTGTAATGGTGTTTCATCATGTCTGTAATGAATATGATGTATCCACTTCCATGTTCTTAAATATATCTCTTTTTACCCTTTTATGTTTGAGAGGTTTGTAGACTTTAGCTTACTGTATCTTTTTTTTCCATGTTTTCTATTGCCACAGAAAAAATCTCAAATGTACGTATTTTGCATTTGTCGATTATGTGGCCGCGGACATATAAGCTGGCTGATGATGATGATGGCTTGTCTACTATATTCTACTTTTACTTCTCTGTGCTGATTGTACGTGCGTTCGAATGTCGACCCTAACAGTAGGCAGCTTTTTGGTGGATAGTGTTTAAGTATCCTCTTTCTCACAGAACGACAACAGTTCTTCTTCTTCCTCGTTCGTCCTGAAAAGGACGGTGGTTGCGTTGTGTCTGTTTACGCCTAAGCTGTGATATCTGCACATTTCGGTCGACACATCCGACTTCTGCACGGCATTTGTTGGGACCGGGTTTGCCTTCCCTCTTCGATCCGTGCTCGCTCAGCCAGACTGCACTGCTGCAGACTGTTTCCAGGACCACCACGTGGAGGTGGAGCACGGTCTTGACCAGCTCTGGTTCGCTGATCCTGATGCAAGCAGTCAAGCTATGGGTCGCTGACTGCATTCACTATTGCTGCATCTTTGGGTCCCCGACAACAGTTCAAATAGACAGTGTTTGATGATACGACAGTGATTGATGATTCAACAATTTTTATGAAGTACTTCACTCTGATAGCGGGGGCAATTTAACGTTGCAACTTTATTTACATAAATAAAGTGAGGAGATGTTAAAAGATGTGCACAACCTTCCCTTGAGATTGGCCGATTTGTACAGCAACAATTTCAATTCAACGATTCATAAAATGTCTTGCTCTCACGTTCACGTTTTGGTAGTTCTAGTTGTTATGGTGGTCACTACTTGATTTAAAAAAAAATCATTCTGTCAATTGTTCCTGCCGTCTAAATTTTTCATTTATGTGAAATCGTTTGTATCTCTAACATTTTGATACAATTCTTCTGACTCTGTCTCTTTTTTCTTCTGTGCTCTGCTTGGCGCATCTTGGTAAGACTGGCCTAACCGCCAGGGATAATAATTTTAACCAAAGACTGTTATTTCCTACTCGTTATGCTGACAACTGGTATATTATCTCCTAGTTCTTCTGACTAGCTACTGTCTATTGTTCTTCTCTTGTATTAAACAATCTACCAATTATTGGCGAGACTCAATGTACCTGGTTGATTTGAAAATATACACATTTTCTGTACTAGTGTAACGGTATAACTTCCCCTGCTTTGCAGTAGTGGTCCAACAGTGGCCAAAACTCAAGAGTATCTAATATGGGCTTCAAAGGTATCCACCTTCGCACAAGATTACTCATTCATTCTATACGCTGAGGTTGCCAACCTCAAATGACTTTGACATCCAATAGCGAGTTTCACAAATTAAACTTCACATGGTAAAGAAATGAAAAGAAAGAAAACAGAAGCAAAGTCTCCCAGGTTAAAGGAAATATATAGCAAAGAGTACAGTCAGCTGGACAAAGAAGTAAAACATCAAACCCGTGCCAAAAAAAGGAAATAAGGAACCACCAGAGACACAGCTGAATGTTCCTGAGGCTGAGAGGGACCTATACGTAAATACAGACATTCCTCGAATGGAAGAAATCATCACAGCTCTCAGCGGGTTACAAAATGGAAAGCGCATGGTCACGACAATTTAAATGCTGAGTTATTCAAGGCAGACCCCGAACTGGCAGCAGAACTATTAGAACCACTATTTGCACAAGTCTTGAAAACAGAGACAACACCAACGGAGTGGAGTAAAGGAATAATTGTCAAATTGCCCAGGAAGTGCGATATTGCAGACTACAGCAACTGGAGAGGAACTACTCTCCTCTCAGGTCCCAGTAAAATATTAGGCAGGATAATTATCCAGAGAATTTCACAAGCAGTGGACCATACACACAGGAAAGAACAAGCGGGTTTTAGAAAGAACAGACGATGTGCAGATCATATATTCACCTTCAGGAACATTATAGAGCAGTGCTCAGAACGGCAGAGACAGCTATACATTAATTTTGTTGATTTTGAAAGGGTTTTGACAGCATACCCTGGGACAGCCTATGGAAAATACTGAGGACTTATAAAATTCTTAACTGCGTTGTTTCCATTATAAAAAGCCTCTATTCTAACTGTACATGCAGTTTTGGGTTGAGCAACCTAACTTTCGAGGTGAAGACAGGAGTATGACAGGGATGTACCTTATCAATAACTTTATTTTTGACAGTCATAGACTGAGTGATGCGCCAGACAACAGAGGCAGTCCACGAGGAATTAGATGGACAACGTTTTCTACACTGGAAGACCTGGAATATGCAGATGACATTGCACTACTTGTACATTCACATCAACACATCCAAGAAAAAACCGATAGACTGAACAAGTATAGCCAGCAGGTGGGTTAGATCATCAATCTGAATAAGAGGTCATGACACTGAGACGGAACGTTTTCGTGCAATATTTTTCCTTGGTTTAATGGTTTTGGTTTTTCCATCTCTCTATGACTGTTTCCCTAAGTTTTCTCTCTATCACGGTCCCTTCAAATATTTCGCCTTTCCCATGCAAGTAATTTAGCATTCGAGTCAGTGGGCAGTACCTTGCCCAAGCTACCTGGGAAAAACTCAATTTACAGGTTTGAGGAAAAGAATGTTGGATTTCTAGCATTAGTCGTGTAAGATCAGACTCAATAATGTGTCTTAAGTTTCTTGTCCAGGGAATTATTGAACATCTCATTTTTGTAGCAGACATGAAGACGCCAGAGATCACCCCTTCGATTTCACAGAAACCACAAAAAAATAAAATACATGCTCTCTCAGCTACTGCCTCCGATAGCTCCATTTCACCAGTGCAAAAGTCAGAGTAGCTATAAAATCAGTTTTGCAACTTTTGGCCATAGCAAATTCTAAATCATTAGTTAATTATCAAGTGCATTCATAGCTAAAAAAATTTTAGTAAGAAAAGTACAAATTCTGAAAGCTTCTTTAGAAGAAATAGCTACAGAAAGGCCACTTCTGGTAACGCCGACAAGAAAACAAGTTCTGGGAAGTTCTGCGCTCTACAAAATGGTGAGTTATGGAATTTGAATGATATGTATTTCAGGTGACGAAATGTATATTGTGACCTGTGCCTTCTGTATATGTCTTTCTGACCTTGTACATTAATATATATATATATATATATATATATATATATATATATATATATATATATATATATATATATATATATATATATATATATATATATATATATATATATATATATATATATATATATATATATATATATATATATATATATATATGTGTGTGTGTGTGTGTGTGTTTTCTGACAACAGGAACCGTACACGGCTTTTTTTGTGCGACAATTTTCAATTGCGCCAGAAACTGTCAGATTTTTTTTTTTTTAATGTCCTAAACTTTGACGGACAGTATATATATATACATATGGAGTAAAACTGATAAAAGTAATACGTCCACTAAACTCTGAGACCGCGTTAATCACTAACGGAGGACAAGATAAATCTGTGATTTACAGCTAAATTTCTAACCGGTTCTAGGTAATCTATGTTTTATTTACAGTCTCTGTTGGCATCAGAAGCTGGTGTTCTTAGCACATTGTCAGGGAAGGTAAACACAGTGTCCCGATAGTCCATCGTGGAAACAGACTGAGGAGTTTATAAAAAAAGAGTCACCCCCACCCCCTTTGGCAAAACACTATGAAAGGATCAGCCAAGCACAGATAATCCTAAGGGACTGACACTCAATTCACGGCTATTTGTATTGTGATTTAAATGCAAAGTTTAACTCTACATAAGACTTCGTAATTACATTTCTCTAAAACTAAAAGTAACAAAATTATCACTCAACAATCCCTGTCTAGGATGATCTAATGAAATGTAATATTTGGAGGAAACAAAAACTCATTAATACATCTGTTTGATTTGGTGTGTAGCAAGATCACTTGTCTGCATTTAGATTATTATATTATCTCAAAGTGTTGAACAAAAATCTACGTAATAAATGCTTTTCGTTTTATATAATATAACTGCAGAGTATTGTTCAATTCAAACTTCAATGTTGTAACAAGCACGTTGTGACCAGTAGTTATACACTCTTATTATTAAAATTCACTTCACCTACCCTTACACCTATACCTTATCTTCCACTGCATTCTAATCATCGACTATATGTCAGGAAGGGGGCATTATTGTCGGATCAGATCTATTTTGACTTTCAGTGGTCTCAGATAATTCAGGACAGTAGTGGCAGAGATAAAGATCTGGAGCAAGCATCTGTTCTTCGTTATCTGTACCCATCGCTTTCTCTAAGTTCTGTCCATAGTTTCCGCCAGGCATTTCTTACTCCTTTCACGAGCCTAAACTTCTATACTTATCTCACCTTCGCCACAATTAATGAGCGAATCGCAAGTGATATTTAAACGGGCAACCATAATGCCACAGACACTCAATGTGGGCAGTCCTGAGCCAATAACAATAAGGAACCAGAAGCTAGAACAGACAGGCACATTTACATACTTAAGATGCATAGTAACACCAGACGGCGGAACAAGCAAGGACATCAACAACAGAATGAATAAAGGGAGAACAGCCTTTGCTAGTCTCAACAACATCTGCAAGTCTTTCCAGTACAGCACAACCAGAAGCTAGAACAGACAGGCACATTTACATACTTAAGATGCATAGTAACACCAGATGGCGGAACAAGCAAGGACATCAACAACAGAATGAATAAAGGGAGAACAGCCTTTGCTAGTCTCAACAACATCTGCAAGTCTTCCCAGTACAGCACAAACACCAAATTGAGATTATATGAGAGCAGTGTACTTTCTGTGCTTCTCTATGGAATGAAATGTCGAAACTGTCCTCTTTCCACACAATGTGCCTAAGGAAATGTCACCGAATCTTTTGGTCGAATACCACCACCAACCAAGAACTACTTATTCGGAGTAACCAAGAGGACGTGCACACCATCAAAGCTGGCAGACGCTGGAGTTGGGTCGGCCACGTCCTCAGAAGGGTCCTTGATGCCATTACAAGAACAGCTAAGCTATGGACCCCTGAAGAAAAGCGAAAGAGAGGCCGACCAAAAACAGCTTGGCGAAGAACTGGAGGCTGAAATGCAAAGTATGAATATTTATAACACAAAAGGAAGGAAACCCGAGGCCTGTAAACAGTAAATAAATATTGACAAACATAAAGGTATGTTTTCAGGCACTCGTATGAAAAAAAGAAGAACACTAGACAACAGAAAAACAACAGACGTGAGTGGCTTACCCAGGACTCCAACCCAGGACCCAGGTCTAATATTTATTTACTGCAAAGAATGAACCAGAGTTGGGGCACTGTACGAAGGATGGTCGCAGACCAAACAAAGTGCAAGCAATTTGTTGCTGCCCTACAAGACGCCACCAGAGGTGATGGCCACTGACTGCTTTGGCAAAGATGAAGCAGGTTTGTAGCTTAACTTACTTCTCGTGCTGAAATTTTGTGTGAATATTATCATATAATTTTTATGTTTATCCTTAATTGTTCTTATTTGTTCTAGTAGTTGTTATATATCAGTTCTTTCTTTGGTAATATAGTATTTCACTATGTTGTGTAGGTCGGTTTTTAGCTCAATTTCTAGCAATGTCATATATATATATATATATATATATATATATATATATATATATATATATATATATATATATATATATATATATATATATATATATATATATATATATATATATATATATATATATATATATCCTTTTAATCACCTTGGCTCCCAGTTTCTTAAGACTGGAAAGAGGCAAAGATGTCATGGAAAGATTTTGAGCGGAAGGTACAGGACAGAAGGATCTGACACACATTTGTTGAAGGCCTATGCTCCGTGGGAAGCTGAAGAATACCTACTGATGATGATAACGTAAGTAACTAAATTTTTTATACAAAATTTGCCGTATATTGATTATAGTTGTTGAGTGCATGATATATTGAAGGCCTCACTTAATTTGTGACCAGGGGCCCCTTACATTGTATACACGCCACTGGCTACTATCATAATATATAAAGTATTATTGTTCTTCTAGTTAATTACCACCCCATGTGGTTTCGCGGGTATGGGACAAAGACAAAAAAAAATAGAATCAATAGTTATCTGGCATTTCGACAGGTGCAATGAACATGAGCTTGCGTGTGGGGCTGGTAACATCTGCAATGAAAACATATTGCTACAGTGCGTAAAAAGTGCTTAACTACACTGTGGGGGTGTCAATGCTGGAAGTATGTGGGTTTATATTTACTGTACTGATGTTCACATTTAACTACACTATCATTTATTGTTTCAATTGCAGTCACTCTGTGGAAGTAATTTTCTATTTCACTATATCTTTCTTTTAGTCATACTCTCTCTCTCTCTCTCTCTCTCTCTCTCTCTCTCTCTCTCTCTCTAATTCACAATTATTCTCTCTCACACTGACTGTCTCCTAACTCATGCATCAAATATCTTTGTCAGCGCTATATTCCACAGGAACGAAAAGATACGATGATGATAACGATGAGGTGACGCACACAACAGCACTCACGTGACAGCACTTGCCGGTCAGGTCATGTGAGTCACGCGCCCACGAACCATTTGCCAGGAACAGATATAGGCCTGTCCATTGCCTCGTGAAGTCCAAAATAAAATAATAACATTTAAAAAAAAAAAAAAACAATGTAGTATTTGTTTGGCTTGTAAAATTGTGACTTACAGACGTAACCGCATCGGCATTTTATTGGACTTTTATTATTCAAATTTTTTTTATTTTAACGGAAAATACACATGGACAAAGACAGTTAAAGTCAAATGTGTACACATTTTTAGTGATGGAGTTAAATATTCTGTTCGACCCCTAATGTTTAATTTTTAGGACATACGGTGTCTGTTTTAGATAGTATATTCACTGTCCGCCTTTGCTTATGGTACTATCCCTCCTGGCCATTTATTACATGGTAAATAAAAATGTCAAATTATGTGTCTGTGCGAGCGCGAATTTTTAAACCTTAAATAGTGGGTTCTTCATATTTGTTGTACTGTATATTTCTGATGTTTAAAAAAAAGTGGGGGAGTTGGGGGGTGTCAATGCTGGAAGTATGTGGGTTTATATTTACTGTACTGATGTTCACATTATACGTGCACGTAACCCGTATGGATGCGAGTCATGATCAATGACTACAACCCACAAAAGCCAGATCCAAACCTCAGACATGAGGTATCTGTGGAAGGTGGTTGAAGTAACAAGAAGAGATATGGTCCACAACCAGACGATACATCAAGGCCTAAAAACTCAACCCCTGCAGCCCTAAGTAGAAAAGTCCCAAATAAGATGGTTTGGCCATGTCTGTAGAATGGGAGAGGATCGGCTGCCACGATAATCATGGAAAAACTAAGAGCCAGGGATACAGACCTCCAGGTTGACCCAGAGTCTTCAGGGAGGACAACATTAGACAATCTTTGAAGGACCGAGGACTAGAATGGAACCAGGCCAGGACGAAGACAGCCGATAGAATAGTATGGCGCTCTCTCTTCCAAACCTCAACACATCACGATAGACGAGGAACGACTAAGTAAGTAAGTAACCCATAAAACATTACGGAGAAATGTTTATGTTGTGTTAATTTTGCTGTATGTCCTGATGAAGGCATTATTTCTCCTGTTATGATTTCATTCCTTTCTATTCTATTTCAACTTCATTGGATCTTTTTAGTAAACTCACCATGAAAAGATTCAAATACCTGCGTGTTTTTTTAATGGGTGGTCAATTTAGCTTTCATTGTGCAGTGCTCGCCTTTTCCATATATTCCAAAAAGCTGTCGGGATTTGTCCATTGTTGGTTACTGATGTTTCAGCATGACAGTTAGTATTTAGGAGATATTACTCGATTCTGTTTTTTCCAGATATTTACATTTATATTATTTGTTATTGAAAGACATTTACGTTCTTATTATCGGTTTTTGGTTAGACAGTAACATTTTTATTATCCATCTTTTAAAGACATTTACAATCTTATTAGCAATTTTGTTAGACAGGTACATTTTTATTATCCATGTTACATTCTTATTATCCATTTTTAAGACATATACGTTCTTATTATCTGTTTTAAAAAGACATTTACACTCTTATTATACATTTTTAATAGATATTTACACTCTAATTATTATCCGTTTTGTAGATATTTAGACTGTTATTATCTGTTTTTTAGACACTTGCATTTTTATTTTTATGTTGGACATTTACATTCTTATTATCCATTTCTTTTCCCCACATATTACTTTGTGGTTTTTGTTATATACTGTTTGATAATATTGTGCATTTACCAAGGCTGTCAATTCTCAAAACTTGTTCTACGTTTATGAAAGGCTTGGACGCATATAAATATTGGGATTCTCTGTTAATCATATACCTTATATTTTAGCCGGAATCGCTATATATTATTGTCATATAAACATTCTGCACAAAAGGGTTCTTCAATCCTAAAATAGCTTAATTCTAGTTGTAGCCTGAGCAGTTTCTTAATGCTGTGAATTTTCTATTCTCTAGGTACTTGGCACATTCTTAATGGAGTTTTTAACAGCTTATAGTTATCTTTCCTTCTTATTGTTATCCCAGGCTACTGCCCACTTTTCTATAATTATTGTTATATCCTTACATTTATCCGGTGCGTATCTGATCTACCTTTCTTGGCTTCGTTATCTGACTTTCCATTTCCTTCTGTGCCAACATGTGAATTCCAGAACAAGGACTACCTGGTAATGCTTATCAACAATTTTCTTCACTACATCCAATTCATCCACCCGTGTGTTACCGGGGCCCGAAAGGGGAACAAAGAATAGTAACACTGTACCCGACCAGGCATGTCGTAAAAAATGACTATGGAGGGTTGTTCATGGGGCTGGTTACCCCATCCCGTAAAAACCTTTTTTATCACAAAAACTTCAACAAACATGGACAAGTCAAATAAAGAATATAAATCAACTCAGCCGCCCAAGACAGAAGAATGTCCTCTGGAAAGGAGGCGCATGAAGCAACCTAGAGAAAGTCGAAAGGAGTCTGGGTTGCCGACTAACCTTTTTTCGTCTAGGAAAATCTCCAGGATTGGCACCTGGAATGTTCGCACTCTGTGTGAACAAGAGAAAACTGCACAGGTAGCAGCAGAAATGACAAATTACAGGATTCATATCCTGGGTCTCTGCGAGACGTGGTGGAAATGCATAGAGAAAAGGAGATTGATCACAGGAGAAATGGTGTTGTCCTCAGGACATGAGGCGGAAAGAGCCCACCACAGTGAAGGGGTGGCTCTAATGCTGTCCAAGGAAGCACAGAAGGCACTTATAGAATGGGAAGCAATGGGACCCCGAATTATAACAGAAAGGTTTAAATCAGTAAAAAAGAAAGTAAATATAAACATCATTCAGTGTTATGCACCAACAAACGATAAAGAAGAATCTGTGAAAGAAAACTTTTACACCAGACTACAAAGTGTCTTGGACAATAAGAAAAGAAAGGACATCACAATTTTGATGGGGGACCTAAATGCGAAAATAGGAACAGACAACACTGGCTTTGAAGAAATCATGGGAAAGCATGGATTAGGTATGATGAACGAGAATGGGGAACTATTAACAAACTTCTGTGCTTCAAATCAACTAGCTATAGGAGGAAGCATATTTCCACATAAAAGTATACATAAAGCAACATGGATATCACCAGACCACAGAACTGAGAATCAGATTGATCACATATGCATAAGCAAGAAGTTTAGGTCATCATTGCATGATGTGAAAGTATGTAGAGGAGCAGATGTTGTATCAGATCACCATCTTTTGTTTGCTAAAATAAAATTAAAAAAAAAGAAATTTACAACAGCATATAGCTATAGACAACAGTATAATGTGGGATATCTAAGAAATCAGGAAATAAGAGAAAAAATTTTCAATCACAGTATCCAACAAATACCAAGTACTCCAACAGCTGCAAGATGAAACAGATACGGAAGACCACTGGCAACGAGTAAAAAATATATGGAACGAGACATGTGAAGAAGTACTGAGAAAAAGAGAACATCAGCACAAAGCATGAATAACAACAGAAACCATTAGCAAGATAGAAGACAGGAAAAACAAGAAAGCAGATTTAAACAGAAGCAAAACCAGAAGCTCCAAAGCCAAGTCTCATGAAGTGTACATAGAAGCAAACAAAGAAGTAAGAAGAAACATTGTGGTGGGTTTAGATGTTATGAATTTTGGTGTAGTATTTAATTTGTAACTGAGTGAGGTCCAGCTGTGAAGGCCCCTGAGTCTAACAATTGATGGGGTGTGTTCTGAGGGGACCTTTCTGCTACCACCCTAAGATCTCACTCAGAGTTATATTTTACTCCTAGAATAAATGATGACTACGTCTAAATGTCTATGGTAATGTAAGTGTGGTATGATGGTAACCCAATACACAAACACACACACACACATTTTAAAATCTATGATCAACTCAACTAACACTGTGTTTTAAATTTGGTATTTAACAATTTTTTTACAATTTTATTTTGTCCTGAACCTAATATTATTTTGGTCAGGACTATCAAATTCAAAAGAAATCAATATATATATATATATATATATATATATATATATATATATATATATATATATATATATATATATATATATATATATATATATATATATATATATATTATATATATATATATATATATATATATATATATATATATATATATAATATATATATATATATATATATATATATATATATATATATATATATATATATATATATATATATATATATATATATATATATATATATATATATATATATATATCTATATATATATATATATATATATATATATATATATAAATATATATATACATAAATATATATAAATATATATAAATATATATATAAATATATATATATATTTATATATATATTTATATATATTTATGTATATATATATTTATGTATATATTTATGTATAGGCAAAATCAAATAACTAAAAAAAGGACAATCTGTCCAAGAGCCTAATATGAAATATAATAATGGTGTTGTCAAATATCTAACTACTTATTAATGTTAATAGATGGCTGGTTGGGGTGTTAACATCATTCTTATGTCCTTATTCACAAATCTTCTGTTCCCTTTATGTGGTGGAAATTGTGTTTTAGTAATACAGTTATTTTATAATATATGCTGTTGATGAATTGTTTCGTGCCAGATCATATTCACTTATCTGGCACATGTAGTTGGAATACAGTTGTCTTTCCGGCCAACGGCCACTGTCTCACTTGTCCTGAGGTAATATGGTAGAGAGCTTGTACCGATATTACTACTCCAGTGGTAGAGAGCTTGTACCACTAGATAAACCTTCACAATCATACAGATTCTTCCCTCAGGAAAACTGGCACTTGACTAGTGCCAGTAAGAAACCCTGCAATATGAAATTTATGTTTCCTTCTTTACATAGTATTTATGCTACCATTTCCACAAACAACACATTCAAAATAAAAGAACATGGTCAGATCTCTCTGACCAACCCAGCTCATCCTCATAGATTGATGTTACAGTTTGTACCAGTTTTCTTTTTCCTCTCCCCTAATGGCTCCAACACCTCTGCATTTACATTGATCTTTTTCCATAAAATATGATAGGTGATATGATCCTTGATGACAACCTATATAAACTCTTGGTTCTACATCTTTGGTAGTTTATTAATATGATGGATCAACCTCTAGGCCCTGCATAAGTCTGCTAGGGACCTATGTACTTACAGTCGTAAATTGTTTTTCATATGGCAGTATCTCACACTCAAATTTTTAAATAAAATATTAATAATTTCGTTCTTACCACAAATTCAATGGAATACACACAGGTACGCTGATTTTGGCACAAATTTAGCTGTGCTGCTGCCAAACTATGACTGCTTTTCCGTAGTTATGTATTTATTATATGGTGAAGCAAGTCAAACTTCTGGTCTATCAATCGACCTGTTTAAGGGAACGTTTTATTTCAAATGGCGTCCAGCCTTTTCATTTTTTCCTCAATATCCCCAACGCTGGTCAATAGAAATCGGCGTATATCAAATTTTGAATTCAAAGTTTAAAAAAGAAAAACAAAACTCCAAACAACTAGGTGTTCCTCTGTCGGTCGGTCCGTCCGATCTTGGCATTACATCTAAAAATAGGCTTGATTTTCGGGCTAACAAACATTCAATTCCACCTCTCACTTACTCCTAGATTTCCCCTCTTGGCTTTGTCTTGCCCACTTATGCCGCTTTTTTTCAAAATTGCGTCCCCAAATGTTACCGATAAGACAAGCAAGGACGATAGTACGTTCGTCAGTCTGTTCTAACATATATAGTATTATGGCAATATCTTGGTTATAATAATAATAATAATAATAATAATAGCCCCTTCAGTCATAACTGACTATGGGAATGCGCCCCTGAGGTGACAGCCCTCAGCTGCTTATTTTCCTGGTGCTCCTTTCGACGTTTTCTCCTCACCTCTGCTTCTTGTGTGAGCCTCTCTTCGCCCAATCTGAGGTGGCGCCGTAAATAGCATCGCCACTTAGTGCGATCGGCAGCTTCATCCTCCCATGTTGCTGGATCCATGTTCAGTGCCCTCATATCTCTCTTGCACACATCTTTGAACCTCAGCTGTGGTCGCCCAACTGTTCTCTTGCCATCTGCTAATTGTCCGTAGAAGATATCTTTTGGGATGCGACCATCTTCCATGCGGCGAACATGGCCAAGCCAGCGAAGTCTGCGTTGTCTAAGAAGCGTATACATACTTTGAAGGCCAGCACGTGACAACACCTCGACATTTGTCACATTATCTTTCCACGAGATGCCGAGGATGTGGCGTAGACACCGCAAATGGAAGGTATTGAGCCTTCTTTCTTGCTTAGCATAGGTCGTCCAGGTCTCGCTGCCATATAGGAGTGTGCTGGTGACGCAGGCATTATATTATCTTGGTTATTAGTTGGACTATTTGGTGATTTAAAATACATTATTGATCAGGAGATCATATTCCATTTATATATCTAAGTTTTATGGTCCTAAGTATTATAGTTCGTATTACCATATTTTTTCCATGTTAGTCGTCAATATTATTTGAATCTAGAAAACCACCATATTTTCCCCTCTCTCCAACGCTTTTTTTCAAACTAAAACGACACTGTCTGTGTTCGTCAAAAAATACGCTACAACACAGGAAATGAGAGCGGTATGTGTGTTTATATATTTCCACTGCGTGACTATAAGGCGATGCAAGTATTGGCCTTGAGTCGTATTTTCAAATCTGCCACCAGCAATATCGCGCGTACGGTACCATTTTGTGATTCCAAACAACGCGTGCTGATAGTAGCATTCTGTCGCTCCCCTTTCCCCTCCTTCTTGTCTCTCATTTCGTCGAGAACAAAATTTACGCCTCGATTTGGTGCAAATATGGTACATTTATTTTCTCTACAGTAAGGCCTATTGAAAGCGATATGTTTGCAGGCGGGGCGAAGAAGATACTCGCAACCCAATATTTTATTTCTACCTTATTTTGACTTTATATTCTATAATGTTTTATCTAATTTATCTATTGCACTGAGGATTTTACTACACATCTCCACACTTTAGAACATGCTATCTGAAGCAAGTTCACAATCCGAAATACACACAAATAAAATTGTGCTCCTTATGCCTTTTGAATACTCTGATTTTCGTCAAAAGGGTGCCTACTCAAGAAGTCTGCACCAACATTTTGCGACCCGGGAATGTATTCAATAGTAAATGAGTAAGGCTGTATGAGCAACGACCATCGTAATAACCGAGCATTTTCATGCTTTGCCTGTGATAGAAATACGAGCGGCTGATGATCTGTTTAAACAACAAATGTTCTACCATAGAGATAGATCTGGAACTTTTTTATAGCCCAGATTAAAGCTAAACACTCTTTCTCACTTGTTGAATAGTTTTGTTCCGCTTTGTTCAACTTGCGGCTAGCATAAGCGACTGGGTTCAGTTCCCCATCTTGTGAGGTGGACCTCTGTAACAATGTGGCCCCTAATCCCACGTTACTTGCATCCGTTCTCACAACACATTCTTGACTCAAGTCAGGCAATTTCAATATAGGCTTGCTTGTGAGCTTTTCTTTTAACTCTTGGTATGCCAATTCAAACTGCGCTGACCAACTAATTTTATCAGGATTTCCCTTACGAGTTAAGTCCGTCAGAGGAGCACATATAGAGTTAAAATTTTTAATGTACTTTTGAAAAAATCCACACAACGAAACAAAGGATCGCACATCTTTCTTTGTCTGTGGCCTTGGTGCTCTTTGTAATTTTTCTAGGTTCTTGGGGTCAGGGGTCATGCTACCCTGATCAGGGTTCATAGCAAATTTCTTCAAGCAAATTCCAGGCTTTTTCCAGGTCCAGCACGTGATTTTCAAGGATGGGAAACTCTAATATTTTCCTCATCTCAGATATAATTATCACTTTGCTGACCAGCAATCCGGAGCATTATCGTCTCCAATTACCAAGGGTGTTTGCAGATTTCTTTAAAAAGAACTTTTTTTTTTTTTTTTGAAAATTCATAAAAGATTGGAAGACAGACATCTTTTCCCAGTTTTTAGCGAATTTGTTCAACGTCAGCGGAATAAAATGTTAGTGACATGGATGGCAATGAATAAAATAAGCTTGATTGACGTATTGATTTAACGATTAACCACGTATATCAACATAAAAGGCTAATAAAATTGTGAATAAAATGCAAAAAAAAAAAAACTGTATTTTTTGTGTTTGTCTTTTTTGAATGTATTCTGCGTCTGTGGCATGACAATGTGTGTTTGTAAATGTTTGAGTAGTTACGTACCTCTAGTTGTAGTCTGAGCTGCTTTTTTCATTAACTGGGGTTGAAGTTGTAGCTGTAGGTCTCTGCAAGAGTCTTTGTCTGGATCGTTGATAATCCTTGACTGTGTGGTATAACTTGAAGCAGGGTATCAGGCATAGAGGTACATAGCAATCTGGGCAGTACATGCAAGTCTGGCTTCTGTTCCCTGCAGCCTTACACACTTTACAGTCTGGTTTGTACCTTGCCCTTTCATATTTATCAATGAAGTGGTGCTCAGTAAGTCGTGTTGTTGTGACCTGTGGTTTTGAAGGCGTCACATTGTGTCGAAGAATAGCAGGTTCAATAAGAGTCATACTGACATCCTGATCTTTGCTTTGGTTTTTTGTTTTTGTACAGTTGGCAGTGTTGTAGGTTATGTGCATATTGACCAGGGCAGTTTTAAA
The DNA here is from genome assembly GCA_024509875.1 of Oreohelix idahoensis. Classification (NCBI taxonomy): domain Eukaryota; kingdom Metazoa; phylum Mollusca; class Gastropoda; order Stylommatophora; family Oreohelicidae; genus Oreohelix; species Oreohelix idahoensis. The sequence goes on along the minus strand of JAMPIV010011432.1, from coordinate 690,139 downwards.
TAAAAAATTATATAAAAATAGGATCTGTGTGGGTAGGGGTAGCTTGCACCTAGTTGGCTGAAGTGGTCGACACCTCCCATACTTTTGCTGTATTTTTCTGCAAGCACTTGCTTCTGAATTGTTCTGCCCTAAAGAATTTGTCTTTCTGTCTTGTTTATATTATTATTGGAGTGAACAGTAGATATAAGATTAAATCTTTTCGTATCATGCCAGGTGACTATCGGCATGCCTTATCTTCTGATGCACAAAACACAGGATGATTTGTCTTTTTCAATTTGAGTTGTTTTTTCTTCAGTGCTACAGGAAAATGCTTCCTATTTTCAGCTACTGTTCTAAATGCACCAATCTGAATTTCAGGTCTTGAAATAAAGATGAAGGCTGAATAAAAACTACCACAGAAGAGAATATGTCCTTTGTTGCGTATGAAATTTGAATTAAAACTATGGTGACTTTTCACTGAAAAAAGAGTCCAAATAATCTCAGCTCTGAGAGTTTCTTCCTTGGTCACAAATGATGTCACATCTGTAGGTCTCCTAGTAGTGTTAGACGTTTTTGACGTGTCCGAGGGAATAGTATTAGATGGTATTAATGTTTCTGAGGGAAAAACTGCTCCTTGAGGTTGTGTTCTTTTCTGTTTAAAAAAAAAATAAAAAAATGGAACACACAAATAACTTATGAGTAGGCCTAAGTGTATATTTACCAAGTCAAAGTTCTAAATGGATGAATAATATAGGCCCCTAGTCAAACAATATTTAATTAGAACAACAAAAGTTAATATATAGTAATTGGGAGGGTGAAGGAATGATATTCTTATAGGATAAGTGAAAATCAATTAAATATCTAACTGGAAAGAGCAGGCCTTTACACCCCTCCCCCCCCCCCAACCCAATCCATCTTTACTATCTTTGGTGTTTTTGTTAGGTTTTGTTTTGTTTTATCTCGTTTGTTTGTTCAGATATTTTTTAAATTTTTTTTTTTTTTTAAAATAACATAGGACTATGCATAAAATTGGTAATTTTCATTCATCCTAATAACAGTGATTTAACAGAAGTGAAATTAAAGACGCCAAGTACAGCAAATACATTGGACTTATTTAAATATGTTTTATAAATGAGATAAATAAATTTATTACTTACCTCAGTTGAAATGAACGATTTAATACAACTTGAATGTGCAGAGACAAGTTGTTGGTGTTTTTTTTGGCCAGTAACATGCGACTTTACTGCACTTTCTCCCATGCTGGTCAAACATATTTCTTTTTTACACGTGGTGCAATTTGCGTAATTTGCAGTTTTTCCAGGCGCTATCCATGTTTTATAACTTGGCATTTCTAGCCATTTATGCTGAAAGTTACAACCAGGCATGTTTCTAAATAATAAATTGAAGAGTGAAGAATGCTGTCAAAATGTCAAAGTCTCGACTTTAAAAGGTGGCGATGTTTGATACGAATGAACAGACGCTAGGTCTAGCGCTAAATAATAATAATAATAGTTGCCCATCGCAAGCGAAGATGGCGACAGCTTCAGACTTGAATTGTGAGACCTCTGTGCCGTGATCTCATGTGGCTAATTAGTCCTATTTTGGCCCTACAGGCCATGCCACATACGGGGCACACATGGTTAGAGTCGATAGTAGTGTTGCTGCGCATTCTGACTTTTCTTGCAGCACGCTTGCCTTTTGCCTTATCAGCTAAATTCTGTTCTGCAATGCGAGCGCCTTGAGTAACGTTTGTCCGCCAGGCAGAGCGATCATGTGCGATAGTCTCCCAGGAGGAGACATCAATTTTGAAGCTGCTCAACGATGGTTTCAGTGTGTCTTTGAAGCGTTTCTTTTGTCCCCCTACTGTTCGCTTACCCATAGACAGTTCGCTGTACATCAACTGCTTTGGGAGGCGTTTTTCGGGCATGCGAACAACATGTCCGGCTGTTGCGTACTTTTTACATAGTTGGCAGTTTCAAGTCCTGCCTGTGTTAAAAGTCTACGCACCAGTCTTGATATAGTTATATTATTTGTGCGTTCGATTTATTCACGCACTGGCGTGCACAATGGAGAGTGTGAGTTGCTCTTTGCGCACGGGTAACCTAGTTTTGGGGGAGTCTGACGTCATGATCTGAAAGGGGTAGGCCAGACCATATGTCCGTGTGATATTTTGTTAATCGTTGCAAGTCTGTGGAAGTCATTTCTATTTCGGATAGTTGGTATTCATGTTGAAGCCAATATCGGGAGTGACATGTAAGTTTTGGCGCCCCCCCCCCCCCCCAGTATTATTAATGATTATTATATTGAAACCTAAAGGTAATAGCTACTCATTGCTGGAGTCTAGCGGGAATGCATATGGTTTATGTTTTTCTAGAATGGACCAGCGGAGCTATTAGCCTATGTTATCTATCGTAGAAGGAGATTCCTACGAGGGAAGAAAGTAATTGGATTGGATTTTTGTATATTAAATGCCGTTATGCCAATGTCAAAGTCTTGGCATGGTTTTGGAGAGGTTAGTTAAAACCAAACACTAACCTAGATGTATCTGTATGTATGCACCATTAATATGATGTTGAACAGACGGGATAAGAATTGAAGTCTTAGATCAAGACAGTTTTTATGGATGAATGCAGGATTCAGTGGTTTGAGATTGTGTACCCAATTAGATGTCCTTCGCCAAGGTCAACGGACATTATATTACTGTTCAAACCTAGCATGATCATTATTGGATTCTTATTACTTAAGTGAGAGAGGATTTGTAGATATAAATGACCAGAGATGTATCGTTCATCGGAAATGTCACCACTATGCATAAATTGTTGATCGTACCCGTCAAGGAACATTGTATCGTCTTGTTAAACGTCTTCGTACCACGTAATAAATTATAATAACTTTACTTACGAGTTGAGTATAATCACATTGGCCAAATTTGCCTACCACTCGTTGGAGTTCTGTTGACTAGCTCTTTATCAATTTTCATTCTACATTCGCGTCAAGATGCTAGTACACTGGTACATCTACCACTAGCTATCATGTAACCTGAAAAGAGCTCAATACCGGCCCATCTAATTTGGGCCCTCTGCAGCAATGTGTAGATGCTTGAGATATGTGCTCTGTTGAGGACCTCAGAATTAGATACTCTATCATGCCACTTGATCCTGAGTATCCTCAGCGCTAAATATAAATTTGTGCGTTCACGTCATAAACGCAAACCTCCGAAAACGCAAACTCACGAAAACGTCTGGAAATGGATTTAACGCCCAAAGGGAAGTAAAAATTCTGCGGTAACTGAAGTTTAACGAAAAATACCATCAATAACCGAAAAATGGAAAACTTCCGATTTTTAATATTTTTTTCAAGGTCCGATGCGGGAAATTCAAGGCTGTTAGCCATTTTCCCAGGCTTTTCAAGGCCTGGAATTTTTTTTTTTTCGTTTTCCAGGTTTTTCAAGGTTTTTCAAGGTTTTTCAAGGTCGCTACGAACCCTGCCTGATATACCGTATGTCCCAAGAACTTCAACTCTTTACTTCCAATACAACATTTGGTTGGTCTAGCAGTCAAGTTTGTCTCTCTGAGTCTATCAAATAACATATTCAACGAGTCAACGTGTTCCTCAAATGTTTCAGTAGCGATAAAGATATCATCCATGAAATTCGTAATACATGGATTATTCAGGGGATCCAACAATTTTCGCATCATCCTAGGAAACACACTCGGAACATTTTTCAACCCAAACGGCAACATGTTGAACTCATAATGTCCTTCCGATGTGCTAAATAAGGTCGAACCTCAGGCTTTACTGGAATTTGATAATAGCCTTTGCTCAGATCCACCTTCGAAAAATATTTTGCCTTGTTCAGCCTGGCAAATAGTTGATTTGTGTCAGGTAATGGATCCACCTGACCTTCTGTGACAGCATTCAGTTTCCTGTAATCTATGCACAGTCTATGTTCTCCAGATGGTTTCCTCAACAAAACCACACAATAGCTATACGGAGATTCACTGTGAGAAATAATCCCTTCTTTCAACTAATAATCTATCTCCTCTTTCAAAGCTTTTTCTTTTGCGAATGGGATAGAATAGGCTCTCATACAGATGGGTGTTGGGTCTAGTAATTTCATATCATATTCTAGCAAGTTAGTGTGCCCCGGTTTGTCCGTTAACACGTCCGTATGATCATCCAGAACCTTTTGAATCCGCTCCCTCTGATTTTTCGTCAAGTGTTTACTGACTTTTACCTGTGCAGCTGTCTCACAGGGGTTTAGGGGGTATTCATGAGAGGCGAGTGGTTCGTTTTTCATCTCGGTGGCTATGGACAAGGTCATTAAGTGTGTTCCTTCCACATTACTTCTTTCCTGAAATTTCTTTAGGAGGTTTACGTGATAGACTTTTTCCTTCCCCTTCCCGTAAAGAAGGGAGTAGCAATGTGAATAATAGAAGTCGAGTAATTTTCTACTGTGCCACCAAATGTTACACATTTAACTACCTTTCCCGTGGCACAGCGACGATCTATAAGACATTGCTTAACCCCAATAGTAGTGCACCCAGAATAAAAAAGCACTGAGACTGGCTTACTATCCACAAGACCTTTATGCAAGATAAGCGATCCTCTCCCATCATGCGCAACTGAACGCTGTCACAGAAGGTCAGGTGGATCCATTACCGGACACAAATCAACTATTTGCCAGGCTGAACAAGGCAAAATATTTTTCGAAGGTGGATCTGAGCAAAGGCTATTATCAAATTCCAGTAAAGCCTGAGGTTCGACCTTATTTAGCATTTAGCACATCGGAAAGACATTATGAGTTCAACATGTTGCCGTTTGGGTTGAAAAATGTTCCGAGTGTGTTTCCTAGGATGATGCGAAAATTGTTGGATCCCCTGAATAATCCATGTATTACGAATTTCATGGATGATATCCTTATCGCTACTGAAACATTTGAGGAACACGTTGACTCGTTGAATATGTTATTTGATAGACTCAGAGAGGCAAACTTGACTGCTAGACCAACCAAATGTTGTATTGGATGTAAAGAGTTGGAGTTCTTGGGACATACGGTATATCAGGGTAGCATGACCCCTGATCCCAAGAACCTAGAAAAATTACAAAGAGCACCAAGGCCACAGACAAAGAAAGATGTGCGATCCTTTGTTTCGTTGTGTGGATTTTTTCAAAAGTACATTAACAATTTTAACTCTATATGTGCTCCTCTGACGGACTTAACTCGTAAGGGAAATCCTGATAAAATTAGTTGGTCAGCGCAGTTTGAATTGACATACCAAGAGTTAAAAGAAAAGCTCACAAGCAAGCCTATATTGAAATTGCCTGACTTGAGTCAAGAATTTGTTGTGAGAACGGATGCAAGTAACGTGGGATTAGGGGCCAAATTGTTACAGAGGTCCACCTCACAAGATGGGGAACTGAACCCAGTCGCTTATGCTAGCCGCAAGTTGAACAAAGCGGAACAAAACTATTCAACAAGTGAGAAAGAGTGTTTAGCTTTAATCTGGGCTATAAAAAAGTTCCAGATCTATCTCTATGGTAGAACATTTGTTGTTTAAACAGATCATCAGCCGCTCGTATTTCTATCACAGGCAAAGCATGAAAATGCTCGGTTATTACGATGGTCGTTGCTCATACAGCCTTACTCATTTACTATTGAATACATTCCCGGGTCGCAAAATGTTGGTGCAGACTTCTTGAGTAGGCACCCTTTTGACGAAAATCAGAGTATTCAAAAGGCATAAGGAGCACAATTTTATCTGTGTGTATTTCGGATTGTGAACTTGCTTCAGATAGCATGTTCTAAAGTGTGGAGATGTGTAGTAAAATCCTCAGTGCAATAGATAAATTAGATAAAACATTATAGAATATAAAGTCAAAATAAGGTAGAAATAAAATATTGGGTTGCGAGTATCTTCTTCGCCCCGCCTGCAAACATATCGCTTTCAATAGGCCTTACTGTAGAGAAAATAAATGTACCATATTTGCACCAAATCGAGGCGTAAATTTTGTTCTAGACGGAATGAGAGACAAGAAGGGGGGGGGGGGGAAAGGGGAGCGACAGAATGCTACTATCAGCACGCGTTGTTTGGAATCACAAAAGGGTACTGTATGCGCGATATTGCTGGTGGCAGATTTGAAAATAAGACTCAAGGCCAATACTTGCATTGCCTTATAGTCACGCAGTGGAAATATATAAACACACATACCGCTCTCATTTCCTGTGTTGTAGCGTATTTTTTGACGAACACAGACAGTGTCGTTTTAGTTTGAAAAAAAGCGTTGGAGAGAGGGAAAAATATGGTGGTTTTCTAGATTCAAATAATATTGACGACTAACATGGAAAAAATATGGTAATACGAACTATAATACTTAGGACCATAAAACTTAGATATATAAATGGAATATGATCTCCTGATCAATAATATATTTTAAATCACCAAATAGTCCAACTAATAACCAAGATATTGCCATAACACTATATATGTTAGAACAGACTGACGAACGAACTATCGTCCTTGCTTGTCTTATCGGTAACATTTGGGGACGCAATTTTGAAAAAAAGCGGCATAAGTGGGCAAGACAAAGCCAAGAGGGGAAATCTAGGAGTAAGTGAGAGGTGGAATTGAATGTTTGTTAGCCCGAAAATCAAGCCTATTTTTAGATGTAATGCCAAGATCGGACGGACCGACCGACAGAGGAACACCTAGTTGTTTGGAGTTTTGTTTTTCTTTTTTAAACTTTGAATTCAAAATTTGATATACGCCGATTTCTATTGGCCAGCGTTGGGGATATTGAGGAAAAAATGAAAAGGCTGGTCGCCATTTGAAATAAAACGTTCCCTTAAACAGGTCGATTGATAGACCAGAAGTTTGACTTGCTTCACCATATAATAAATACATAACTAGGGAAAAGCAGTCATAGTTTGGCAGCAGCACAGCTAAATTTGTGCCAAAATCAGCGTACCTGTGTGTATTCCATTGAATTTGTGGTAAGAACGAAATTATTAATATTTTATTTAAAAATTTGAGTGTGAGATACTGCCATATGAAAAACAATTTACGACTGTAAGTACATAGGTCCCTAGCAGACTTATGCAGGGCCTAGAGGTTGATCCATCATATTAATAAACTACCAAAGATGTAGAACCAAGAGTTTATATAGGTTGTCATCAAGGATCATATCACCTATCATATTTTATTGAAAAAGATCAATGTAAATGGCAGAGGTGTTGGAGCCATTAGGGGAGAGGAAAAAAAACTGGTACAAACTGTAACATCAATCTATGAGGATGAGCTGGGTTGGTCAGAGAGATCTGACCATGTTCTTTTATTTTGAATGTGTTGTTTGTGGAAATGGTAGCATAAATACTATGTAAAGAAGGAAACATAAATTTCATATTGCAGGGTTTCTTACTGGCACTAGTCAAGTGCCAGTTTTCCTGAGGGAAGAATCTGTATGATTGTGGAAGTTTATCTAGTGGTACAAGCTCTCTACCACTGGAGTAGTAATATCGGTACAAGCTCTCTACCATATTACCTCAGGACAAGTGAGACAGTGGCCGTTGGCCGGAAAGACAACTGTATTCCAACTACACGTGCCAGATAAGTGAATATGATCTGGCACGAAACAATTCATCAACAGTATATATTATAAAATAACTGTATTACTAAAACACAATTTCCACCACATAAAGGGAACAGAAGATTTGTGAATAAGGACATAAGAATGATGTAAACACCCCAACCAGCCATCTATTAACATTAATAAGTAGTTAGATATTTGACAACACCATTATTATATTTCATATTAGGCTCTTGGACAGATTGTCCTTTTTTTAGTTATTTGATTTTGCCTATACATAAAGATATATATATATATATATATATATATATATATATATATATATATATATATATATAGATATATATATATATATATATATATATATATATATATATATATATATATATATATATATATATATATATATTGATTTCTTTTGAATTTGATAGTCCTGACCAAAATAATATTAGGTTCAGGACAAAATAAAATTGTAAAAAAATTGTTAAATACCAAATTTAAAACACAGTGTTAGTTGAGTTGATCATAGATTTTAATATGTGTGTGTGTGTGTTTGTGTATTGGGTTACCATCATACCACACTTACATTACCATAGACATTTAGACGTAGTCATCATTTATTCTAGGAGTAAAATATAACTCTGAGTGAGATCTTAGGGTGGTAGCAGAAAGGTCCCCTGAGAACACACCCCATCAATTGTTAGACTCAGGGGCCTTCACAGCTGGACCTCACTCAGTTACAAATTAAATACTACACCAAAATTCATAACATCTAAACCCACCACAATGTTTCTTCTTACTTCTTTGTTTGCTTCTATGTACACTTCATGAGACTTGGCTTTGGAGCTTCTGGTTTTGCTTCTGTTTAAATCTGCTTTCTTGTTTTTCCTGTCTTCTATCTTGCTAATGGTTTCTGTTGTTATTCATGCTTTGTGCTGATGTTCTCTTTTTCTCAGTACTTCTTCACATGTCTCGTTCCATATATTTTTTACTCGTTGCCAGTGGTCTTCCGTATCTGTTTCATCTTGCAGCTGTTGGAGTACTTGGTATTTGTTGGATACTGTGATTGAAAATTTTTTCTCTTATTTCCTGATTTCTTAGATATCCCACATTATACTGTTGTCTATAGCTATATGCTGTTGTAAATTTCTTTTTTTTTTAATTTTATTTTAGCAAACAAAAGATGGTGATCTGATACAACATCTGCTCCTCTACATACTTTCACATCATGCAATGATGACCTAAACTTCTTGCTTATGCATATGTGATCAATCTGATTCTCAGTTCTGTGGTCTGGTGATATCCATGTTGCTTTATGTATACTTTTATGTGGAAATATGCTTCCTCCTATAGCTAGTTGATTTGAAGCACAGAAGTTTGTTAATAGTTCCCCATTCTCGTTCATCATACCTAATCCATGCTTTCCCATGATTTCTTCAAAGCCAGTGTTGTCTGTTCCTAGTTTCGCATTTAGGTCCCTGTAACCGTCGTAATCCACCAAATGTTACCCGAAGAAATATTAATATTATAACTGATGACTGGTCTTGGAGATTGAATAATGGTGATGGGTGTTACTTTAATGGTCAAACTGTTCAATGCGCCCACACAGAGCAGAACATAATTCTTATATCACGCGAATGTCGAAATATCAAATTCTATAAGACTAACATACCACTGCTACACACGAGATACTGTTAGTGAATTCAATCTGTTTGTTGACATAGATTTCGCCACCCAAGCTATTTATGGTCATGCGTTATCACTGTCACGACTACTGCTTTCCTACCGTGTTAAATGTTGCAGTGCGTGTGCGTGGGTACATTCACACACTACAGGTACACGCATCAGAGGCATGGAATGGTGTAACGGCAGGTGAAAGTTACTGACGTTTATTACACCACAACACGTTACGTTAACACAGAATACATAGTCATAATCAAAGTACAAGTCATAGCAATACAATAACACAGTACTCCAGTCACATCTCCACTTCTCAGAATCATTAGCGCTATACATCATCAATACTGGATCCTCTCAGCAACGGTCGGCATCACCGTGCTAATATAATAAATAATGGCCTCCTCAAATATGCCTCATCAAAGACGCTCTCAACATTGGCGCTCTAATGCAAAGATGGATCCTCTGAATAATAACAATGGATCCTGTTAGCAAACGGACATCATCCTCGCCGTGCTAACTACTTAAATGGCCTCCTCAAATATCAATACTGGATCCTCTCAGCAACGGTCGGCATCACCGTGCTAATATAATAAATAATGATGGCCTCCTCAAATCACCTCAATGGATCCGGTTAGCAAACGGACATCATCCTCGCCGTGCTAACTACTTAAATGGCCTCCTCAAATATGCGCTATAATATTCTCCTGGATCCTTTTAGCAACGGGCATCATCCTCGCCGTGCTAACAACATCAATAATAATGGCCTTCTCAAATCACCTCAATAAAGACGCTCTCAACATTGGCGCTCTAATATTCTCATGGATCCTTACCTCATCAAAAATACTCACAAACATAATTCCTCAATAAACTCAGGAATTACTGGCCTACACAAATAATGGCCTCTATAACTTTTGCACTGCGCAGGCATACTCAAAACACACACTGTAGGGCCGACCTCTCCAGTCGGTGCCCAAAAACAGACTCATCCACGGGAATACCCTTCTCCCGCCTAAAACAGATACGAGACCCGGCTGTTCAAAAACACTGCTCAGTCTCACTACTTGCACGGGCTAGCCACAAATAGCTAAAACCCCGTAGCTCACAACAGTTCGGAGTGAATACACCTTCACAATTGAACTGCCTAGCGTTCACACGCTTTTCTAACTTTACTTCTCGAACATACGAGGGAATTCCCCTAATACAATTTTAACTTAACATCAGCTTAACCAAGCAACGTAACCCGCAACCGAATCTATTCGCTTAACATTTTCAAGATCACCTCCCCTTGCTAATATTTACTCTGTATCAGTTGCCACACCGCCCGGGAAAAAAAATGATTTATCATTTTTTTTTTTTTTGAAAGTTTAAGTCCCAAAAATTTAGAGATAAATGAAATTATATCATATGGCTACAAAAAAATGTACCTATAAAAAATGTACCTATTAAAACAGTACATCTATAAACAATTTCAGCAATAAATGTAAAATTACAACTAACATCAAACACAATCAATCAAATATCCCAATGAATGTTACCGATGTAAATTACAACAAAAGCATCAATCATAATACAAGCATACCAAAATTAATCTTAATACAACACCAAGCTAAGTACATTTAGTACAAGCAACAACCAATAGAAAGTGAAAGAACAGGATCAAGCAACAGAAGAATGATCTGTAGTAAAGGAAAGTAAGAAATCGGAAAATGAGAAACAATTAACAATACCACATAATAATCAATAAGTAAAACAATTTCATGAAAAATAAATACAAATTTACCAAAATACTAGTTTCATTATAATAAGTTATATAATTCACTCAAGAATACAATGAATGAAAGTATAAGTATTGAAAGAAGAAGAAGTATACAAGTAGACTAAAGAGAAACGAAGATGTGATACAGAAATATAAACAAGATATGAACACATATCGAAAAGACAACAAAAAGATAGAATGAAATGAAGGATAGTCAACAAAGACGAATGGAAAGCAAAGGTATGAACGCATAGAAAGTCAATAACAATACATACTAATAAATGTTTAGATCAGACAATATCTTTCAAAAATCAAATACAAACATGATTACAAGGCACAAAACAAAATGTCAAAGTATATCCATACTAACACCACCAAAAAGAATAATTCATAACTAAAGAAAGTCGAATAAGTAATTTAACTAAGTTACAAAAATTATACTTAACTGAAAATAAATTATAAACCTTACACAAACAAATAATAGCATTTGCGATAACTTAGTTTTGACCTAACGCACAATCAACCGCTAAATAATAAAAATACATCATAATATCAAATAAGACAAACTTCCAAAGAAGTAATATCCCTTTCAATCATAGGGCAAACAAAAATAAATTACAATGCCAAAAAACAATTCTTTTCCCAAAATTACCATACAAAATATTTCAGAACGATAAGTTATCAAAAAATCGAATTATTATTTAAGTAATTCTAAGTCATATCTAATAAACTAACAATGAAATTAACTTTTAACAAAATGAGAGAAGCATAAAATATCTTATCTCTAGACAAACACTTAAATCAAAACATGTAAGTTTTTCTTTTTTTTTCAAAAAATACATCACCAAAAAAAAAACCTAGGAAAAATACGATGTCATCTGTATATCAACTTTCCAACATACAAATATAACATCATGTATATAGAGAGTATGTATTATAACAATCCGTCTACATTCTTCAAACAAACAATAGAATAGATGTGTCTAACAATTTTACAAAAAAGTTCAATTTAATTTAAAAGTTAATTCTGATTGATAAAAGCGTTGAGCTTCAGTGTTATTTAACTGTGAATTTATATCTTACTCAGCCTAGTATGATATATACTATAAATAAATCTAAAATTTAATGGTACAATAGGATATGAAAAAGAAGTCCTATAAAAATACCTGCAAAGGTTTTGTTTATCACATTAATTTGTTGCAAAAATGTTGAAAAAATCTTATTATTTAAATTCTAGGTACTATGCTATGATAAGGTCAGTGTTTCAACATATGTTAACAATATAACAATCCATTCATATAATTATCCTAACAATTACAGCTACAACCTGAAAATATACAGATCAATAATTATGATCTAAATGAGCACAGGTTTGACACCGCTCACTGCATTTATCAAAAATTACACACAAATTATTACCCACACATATGTTACACACAATCAAAACAGAATAGTATACAATTGCATAAAAAATTGGACTGGTACATTATCGAAACAATCATATATGTTCCACAAAAAATATATATTTAGCAATCAAATGATGCATCAAAATGAACATCATAATGTTTCAAAGAAATTACAAATATTTAATAAACATCATATGATATATTATCCACAGAATACAATAACATGTACTATACTAAAAATAAATCAGCTGTAAAAAAAATATATCCCGACAATCTGTCAATAATTCTTGATCCTCCAAAAAGTGACTCGTCAGCTGTATAGCGAGACGCTCATAGGTTCCGCTTGATAGGTAATCCACATTCTTCACGAATAATGTCAACAAGTGCGCCAACTCATCACAACGTCGCACGCTACGAGACAATACAAATGAAAATTTCTATTAATCATCTGTTAGATTTAATAAGGAAAAACGGAAAATCAACTTTCACGTTTACCTATCCCTTGTGATGGAGTAGAGTCTTGGCCCCTTTTCACACACCTCAGCAAGTCCTCCTTAAACGTGTAGACATCACAGAAGGCTTAGCGACCACTTGACCGTAACGAAAGTTCATCCCTGTTGTAGGCTGAAAAAAATTACTACGTTCACAAGAACGAGATGACCTTTCGACACCACTAGTGTGACAATCAATAGTGTTATTACTTTGCTTGTTAATAACTTTGCTCTCATGTGGAGTACAGCTAACCTGGTTACAATTTCTATAATTGCTGTTAAGAACATTGTTATTTGTTCTATTGACACAGTTGTACTGTTTTACATCCCAGTTAGCAAAATTATGATTAGCATTTCCTCTTGGATAAAAATATCTACTAGATGGAACTGGCTTTTTATCAAAAAGTTTATTACCAGATTGACAAACTTTCACATAATTATTTCCACTATAATTTCTAATACTCTTAGAATCACAATATTGTGATCTGTCAAATTGTTTCTTGTTTTTAGGAGAAGAAACGTTACTATATGAAGAACTCCCTTGGTACATTTTAACCTCATGGTTATATCTCCTATCAAAAGTGTTTTTCTCTTTGCCTGTGGCAGTGTGTTTAAGAAATGGGTCACACTGACTTGACTGGGTATGACCGAAAGATTTAACAATATCTTTATTGTTTTTCACAAAATATGTTTCCTTCCTGGAACAAGTAGTTCTATCTTTTTCCCCTGTTATCAAGCCATCAGGGTTCTCAATTAATCCCTTGTTGGCTTTTAACATCTTGAATTGAAATTTATTATTAATTCTTTTGCTATCTGTCTAACACTGTAGATTTTTCTTTGCTAGTTTGCCGCCAGGAACCAATATCGCTAAAATCATCGGAATTGCGTTGAAAGTTATATTTCCCACGAAAAGACCTGCTACCACTATTCTTGACTTTAGAATCAGCAAAAAGTGTATAGGACTGACTTTTTGCTTTTTGTCCATTACTGTCAACACTGACAGAAGACCACATTTTTTTCTGCAAGAGAATGTCGAGTAGACCGTCCATTCTTCTCCTTGCATCTGCAATTTCCTTATCTCTAAGTGAAATCTCTGCACTTAATTTCTTGTTTAAACTCTCAGCTCTTAAAACTTTACAGCTTTCCTCTGCTAGTAAATCTTTAATCTTAGTGACCTTCTCTTTCTCAACCATCAACTCTACTAATGTCTCTTTCTCATACTGTTCTTTATTTTCTCTTAACTGAGTCAACTCTAGCTGTAGTGACTGAATCTTAATATCATCATTGTTCTTATTAAGCTCATGAATCTTTTTCTCTTCATGTTTGCCACCGAGATTTGCAATATCATCTAATAAATCAAGGGGTGTCTCTGTATACGTCCTATTATGTTCATCGGTCTCAAGTTTCAATTTGTCATTTATCTCTCTCCTTTCTTGAAGTTCCTGAGTTAGATTTCTAACTTCGCTATCTTTATCTTCCATTCGAGCGTCCACCTCTTTAACTCTGCACAATGCAGATTCTAATGCTGCTCGAACACAAACAAGCTCGGAATTTGATTTACCTAAATCAGTTGTTAGTTTAAATACTTTCTCCTGAAGTTTACTCTCTTCAGCAGTACATTCTATGAAACTTTACCTTTGCTCTAGGGTACTCTGTTTTATGTCCAATTGCTTCTTTTCTTCTAGCTCCCTTTTCTGAATCCTCTCATCACATTCATGAATTAGCTTTTCATATATCAGTCTTGTTATTTCAGACTCAGTCAGCTCACGGTCTCCAAATCCTAATAGTTCACGGTATTTTTTATACTCAGGATCTGTATCATAGTCCATAGTGACTTACTTACTTAGACAACTATATATGTATTAATTAAACTTTCACCTCACCAAGCCAATTATCTTTTTAAGAAATTGCAATTATTTCTTAATTACTGTACACCAACTCCTGTTATAGTACCTATATATAGCATACATTATCTATGATCAACATATTCTACAATCAATCGATATAATTATCGACAACACAACGACAATTATCAACAGAAGAAGTGATGGATAGTATAGGCAGACTTGTTGAAATGCAGAAAAGTGGCACAATCTACACAGAACAAAATCACTTATCTTAATATACTTCCGTCCCTTCCACCAACACACCAGATATCACAAAGTTCTGCAGATAAAACCGTACCAGCGCAGAAAGGTACACGAACTAGACTTTCTTCTTTTACGGTTCTTGCCAAAGTGTAGAATGCGCTCAACACAGCATCAGCACACAAAAAATGCAGCACAGCAACCTCCGTCACTTTTGACTTGAGATAATCTGCAAACGACTCCTCAAAACACTTCACATTTAGTTAAACTTGACTGTCTACCAACAACCTGTCAACTTCCCACTGTTATATTCTACCGTGTTGGACACAGTAAACCAACTAGGTCGAGGACTATAAAGCAATGCGAGGATACATAAGCCACGCCCACAGGGGCTCTCCTATCACGCGAACTCCGTGGGTTTCATTCCGTTAAATAAACTGGCCCACCAATCTGTAACCATCGAAATTATTACTATCCTGATATAATGAGAGTGGGTGTTTAGTTAATGCTTAAAACGTTCAATGCGCCCACACAGAGCAGAACATAATTCTTATATCACGCGAATGTCGAAATATCAAATTCTATAAGACTAACATACCACTGCTACACATGAGATACTGTTAGTGAATTCAATCTGTTTGTTGACATAGATTTCGCCACCCAAGCTATTTATGGTCATGCGTTATCACTGTCACGACTACTGCTTTCCTACCGTGTTAAATGTTGCAGTGCGTGTGCGTGGGTACATTCACACACTACAGGTACACGCATCAGAGGCATGGAATGGTGTAACGGCAGGTGAAAGTTACTGACGTTTATTACACCACAACACGTTACGTTAACACAGAATACATAGTCATAATCAAAGTACAAGTCATAACAATACAATAACACAGTACTCCAGTCACATCTCCACTTCTCAGAATCATTAGCGCTATACATCATCAATATTGGATCCTCTCAGCAACGGTCGGCATCACCGTGCTAATATAATAAATAATGGCCTCCTCAAATATGCCTCATCAAAGACGCTCTCAACATTGGCGCTCTAATGCAAAGATGGATCCTCTGAATAATAACAATGGATCCTGTTAGCAAACGGACATCATCCTCGCCGTGCTAACTACTTAAATGGCCTCCTCAAATATCAATACTGGATCCTCTCAGCAACGGTCGGCATCACCGTGCTAATATAATAAATAATGATGGCCTCCTCAAATCACCTCAATGGATCCGGTTAGCAAACGGACATCATCCTCGCCGTGCTAACTACTTAAATGGCCTCCTCAATATGCGCTATAATATTCTCCTGGATCCTTTTAGCAACGGGCATCATCCTCGCCGTGCTAACAACATCAATAATAATGGCCTTCTCAAATCACCTCAATAAAGACGCTCTCAACATTGGCGCTCTAATATTCTCATGGATCCTTACCTCATCAAAAATACTCACAAACATAATTCCTCAATAAACTCAGGAATTACTGGCCTACACAAATAATGGCCTCTATAACTTTTGCACTGCGCAGGCATACTCAAAACACACACTGTAGGGCCGACCTCTCCAGTCGGTGCCCAAAAACAGACTCATCCACGGGAATACCCTTCTCCCGCCTAAAACAGATACGAGACCCGGCTGTTCAAAAACACTGCTGAGTCTCACTACTTGCACGGGCTAGCCACAAATAGCTAAAACCCCGTAGCTCACAACAGTTCGGAGTGAATACACCTTCACAATTGAACTGCCTAGCGTTCACACGCTTTTCTAACTTTACTTCTCGAACATACGAGGGAATTCCCCTAATACAATTTTAACTTAACATCAGCTTAACCAAGCAACGTAACCCGCAACCGAATCTATTCGCTTAACATTTTCAAGATCACCTCCCCTTGCTAATATTTACTCTGTATCAGTCCCCCATCAAAATTGTGATGTCCTTTCTTTTCTTATTGTCTAAGACACTTTGTAGTCTGGTGTAAAAGTTTTCTTTCACAGATTCTTCTTTATCGTTTGTTGGTGCATAACACTGAATGATGTTTATATTTACTTTCTTTATGACTGATTTAAACCTTCCTGTTATAATTCGGGGTCCCATTGCTTCCCATTCTATAAGTGCCTTCTGTGCTTCCTTGGACAGCATTAGAGCCACCCCTTCACTGTGGTGGGCTCTTTCCGCCTCATGTCCTGAGGACAACACCATTTCTCCTGTGATCAATCTCCTTTTCTCTATGCATTTCCACCATGTCTCGCAGAGACCCAGGATATGAATCCTGTAATTTGTCATTTCTGCTGCTACCTGTGCAGTTTTCTCTTGTTCACACAGAGTGCGAACATTCCAGGTGCCAATCCTGGAGATTTTCCTAGACGAAAAAAGGTTAGTCGGCAACCCAAACTCCTTTCGACTTTCTCTAGGCTGCTTCATGCGCCTCCTTTCCAGAGGACATTCTTCTGTCTTGGGCGGCTGAGTTGATTTATATTCTTTATTTGACTTGTCCATGTTTGTTGAAGTTTTTGTGATAAAAAAGGTTTTTACGGGATGGGGTAACCAGCCCCATGAACAACCCTCCATAGTCATTTTTTACGACATGCCTGGTCGGGTACAGTGTTACTATTCTTTGTTCCCCTTTCGGGCCCCGGTAACACACGGGTGGATGAATTGGATGTAGTGAAGAAAATTGTTGATAAGCATTACCAGGTAGTCCTTGTTCTGGAATTCACATGTTGGCACAGAAGGAAATGGAAAGTCAGATAACGAAGACAAGAAAGGTAGATCAGATACGCACTGGATAAATGTAAGGATATAACAATAATTATAGAAAAGTGGGCAGTAGCCTGGGATAACAATAAGAAGGAAAGATAACTATAAGCTGTTAAAAACTCCATTAAGAATGTGCCAAGTACCTAGAGAATAGAAAATTCACAGCATTAAGAAACTGCTCAGGCTACAACTAGAATTAAGCTATTTTAGGATTGAAGAACCCTTTTGTGCAGAATGTTTATGTGACAATAATATATAGCGATTCCGGCTAAAATGTAAGGTATATGATTAACAGAGAATCCCAATATTTATATGCGTCCAAGCCTTTCATAAACGTAGAACAAGTTTTGAGAATTGACAGCCTTGGTAAATGCACAATATTATCAAACAGTATATAACAAAAACCACAAAGTAATATGTGGGGAAAAGAAATGGATAATAAGAATGTAAATGTCCAACATAAAAATAAAAATGCAAGTGTCTAAAAAACTGATAATAACAGTCTAAATATCTACAAAACGGATAATAATAAGTGTAAATATCTATTAAAAATGTATAATAAGAGTGTAAATGTCTTTTTAAAACAGATAATAAGAACGTATATGTCTTAAAAATGGATAATAAGAATGTAACTGTCTAACAAACATGGATAATAAGAATGTGCCTGTCTAACAAAATTGCTAATAAGATTGTAAATGTCTTTAAAAGATGGATAATAAAAATGTTACTGTCTAACCAAAAACCGATAATAAGAACGTAAATGTCTTTCAATAACAGATAATATAAATGTAAATATCTGGAAAAAACAGAATCGAGTAATATCTCCTAAATACTAACTGTCCTGCTGAAACATCTGTAACCAACAATGGACAAATCCCGACAGCTTTTTGGAATATATGGAAAAGGCGAGCACTGCACAATGAAAGCTAAATTGACCACCCATTAAAAAAACACGCAGGTATTTGAATCTTTTCATGGTGAGTTTACTACAAAGATCCAATGAAGTTGAAATAGAATAGAAAGGAATGAAATCATAACAGGAGAAATAATGCCTTCATCAGGACATACAGCAAAAAGAGCACAAAATAACTATTTCCCCGTAATGTTTTATGGGTTACTTACTTAGTCATTCCTCTTCTACCGTGATGTGTTGAGGTTTGGAAGAGAGAGCGCCATACTATTCTATCGGCTGTCTTCCTCCTGGCCTGGTTCCATTCTAGTCCTCGGTCCTTCAAAGATTGTCTAATGTTGTCCTCCCTGAAGACTCTGGGTCAACCTGGAGGTCTGTATCCCTGGCTCTTAGTTTTTCCACGATTATCGTGGCAGCCGATCCTCTCCCATTCTACAGACATGGCCAAACCATCTTATTTGGGACTTTTCTACTTAGGGCTGCAGGGGTTGAGTTTTTAGGCCTTGATGTATCGTCTGGTTGTGGACCATATCTCTTCTTGTTACTTCAACCACCTTCCACAGATACCTCATGTCTGAGGTTTGGATCTGGCTTTTGTGGGTTGTAGTCATTGATCATGACTCGCATCCATACGGGTTACGTGCACGTATAATGTGAACATCAGTACAGTAAATATAAACCCACATACTTCCAGCATTGACACCCCCCAACTCCCCCTTTTTTTTTAACATCAGAAATATACAGTACAACAAATATGAAGAACCCACTATTTAAGGTTTAAAAATTCGCGCTCGCACAGACACATAATTTGACATTTTTTATTTACCATGTAATAAATGGCCAGGAGGGATAGTACCATAAGCAAAGGCGGACAGTGAATATACTATCTAAAACAGACACCGTATGTCCTAAAAATTAAACATTAGGGGTCGAACAGAATATTTGACTCCATCAATAAAAATGTGTACACATTTGACTTTAACTGTCTTTGTCCATGTGTATTTTCCGTTAAAATAAAAAAAATTTGAATAATAAAAGTCCAATAAAATGCCGATGCGGTTACGTCTGTAAGTCACAATTTTACAAGCCAAACAAATACTACATGTTTTTTTTTTTTTAATGTTATTATTTTATTTTGGACTTCACGAGGCAATGGACAGGCCTATATCTGTTCCTGGCAAATGGTTCGTGGGCGCGTGACTCACATGACCTGACCGGCAAGTGCTGTCACGTGAGTGCTGTTGTGTGCGTCACCTCATCGTTATCATCATCGTATCTTTTCGTTCCTGTGGAATATAGCGCTGACAAAGATATTTGATGCATGAGTTAGGAGACAGTCAGTATGATAGAGAATAATTGTGAATGTGAGAGAGAGAGAGAGAGAGAGAGAGAGAGAGAGAGAGAGAGAGAGAGTATGACTAAAAGAAAGATATAGTGAAATAGAAAATTACTTCCACAGAGTGACTGCAATTGAAACAATAAATGATAGTGTAGTTAAATGTGAACATCAGTACAGTAAATATAAACCCACATACTTCCAGCATTGACACCCCCACAGTGTAGTTAAGCACTTTTTACGCACTGTAGCAATATGTTTTCATTGCAGATGTTACCAGCCCCACACGCAAGCTCATGTTCATTGCACCTGTCGAAATGCCAGATAACTATTGATTCTATTTTTTTTTGTCTTTGTCCCATGAAAGACCCGCGAAACCACATGGGGTGGTAATTAACTAGAAGAACAATAATACTTTATATATTATGATAGTAGCCAGTGGCGTGTATACAATGTAAGGGGCCCCTGGTCACAAATTAAGTGAGGCCTTCAATATATCTTGCACTCAACAACTATAATCAATATACGGCAAATGTTGTATAAAAAATTTAGTTACTTACGTTATCATCATCAGTAGGTATTCTTCAGCTCCCAACGGAGCATAGGCCTTCAACAAATGTGTGTCAGATCCTTCTGTCCTGTACCTTCCGCTCAAAATCTTTCCATGACATCTTTGCCTCTTTCCAGTCTTAAGAAACTGGGAGCCAAGGTGATTAAAAGGATATATATATATATATATAACATCGCTAGAAATTGAGCTAAAAACCGACCTACACAACATAGTGAAATACTATATTACCAAAAAAAGAACTGATATATAACAACTACCAGAACAAATATGAACAATTAAGGATAAACATAAAAAATCACAGTTCCAAGGAGTAAGTGTTGAAACAAAAAGCAATAAAAACTTCACTGTTTTGAAAGTTGATGGAACTGTCTCTGTGTTTTGTATGTTATTCTTAAGGTATGTTTCCGTTTAAAACTGGCTTTCTGCAAACTGGACATGGTTTATGCTAAAACTGAAATCATGTGACAGTTATTGGAAAAAATATGACAAGTTTGTCTCAGTATTAAATTTGTCTTACTATCATAATAAAAACAGATCCTGTACAGACCAGATAACCACCCTGTGCATTATAACAGAACAGAGCTTGGAAATAAATTAACCACTTTACACTAAGTTTGTAGACTATTAAAAGTCTTTGACGGTTCAGACATAAACGAATGAGGCACTGTGTAGTCCCCATAAGCTCATTAACTTTAAAAGAAAAACATCAAATGCAGAATTCATGAAGAACCAATTTATTATCACCACTTTCACCTGTGCATGGATCTGTATTTTAGAAATAAAAGGTGTAACAAGGAATTGTTTAATACAAAATGAAACGATGTTGTCTTTCACTTCAGTGTGCTTTTAACAGTGTTATTTTCTAGTATGCATGTTTGGTCGCTTTAGAATATATCATGAGATAGGACTTATTATCCAGCTAAGACACCACAAGTTTAGCTTTAGATCAATTCAGGGTTTGTGGCAGGGTGCAGTTAATAATTACATCTGATGCATGTGTGGTAAGTTGGGATTATATAAATAGTTATAGGGGACTTAGTGTACTGACTGAGATCAGCTGTGAAGGTATCTGTATCTAATAAGTGTAGTGTGTTACAGATGACCTTACTTTGCTACCACATTTAGACCTCAATCAGACTTATTCTAGAATATTGTGATGACTACGTTGAATGTCTAGGGTTATGATAGTGATGAAGTGTAAGTTCACAACAACCAACAGACAGATAAACACTTTTATTAAGATCCACAACACTTTACAACACTATGACAAGCACATACATATAACACTCTGGAAGACTAGCTTAAGTAAGTCAAGTGTTAACTTTTAAATTATGTATTAGTTTCTTTCAATAATAGATATCCTGATCCAACTACAGAGGGAATCAGGAATCACAATCAAATGTAACACAATGTTTATGTACAAAATTTATACAAAGGATCTTTGTCCTGACATATAATATTATTACAATATGTGTGTAGGGTTGTGATGTAATACTATGAGGTAATACTGGCTTTTGAAGCTAGGTTGTTGTTTGTCATCACGACTTCATGTGTTTGTTACTGGTGGAAATAATATTGAAGGGTTCACAGTTCTTTTTATTTGTAAACAAAACTGTCCCTCTTGATTTAGTATTACAGTCAATTTTAGGGTGGGTTATACAAGGTTGAGCTGCTCTGGCTGACGAATTCTTAACTCATGTGTCGGCGGCAGGAAAACTGTCTCCTCTGCTCGCTTGCTTCTCAGTTATCTTGAAATACACCACTGGTCGATATCTTGGACAAGGAGTCTGCTGCCAGCCCTCTGGATCCAGCAAAACTCAGACCAGGTGCTGCTCTAATACTTCAGTACCACGGTCCCTGAAATAAGAAGGTTGTACCTCCTTCTTCAGAACTAATATATAATATATTCCCACACTGAAGTACAGGACATTACAAACACAGAGTTCAGCGCTGTAGGCCAACTGCTAGCTTCTCATGTGACAATATACACCAGTATTCCTCTCCCTAATGGTTACAACGCCTCTGCAATTCCAGCGTTAATTCCTTCTATACGATAGGATAGGTGTCATGGTACTATTTGGCAATCCCATATATGCCTATGCAGTTATACTCCTCTCTGACAAGCTTTTACATGGTGGAGCAATATCTAGGCTTTGCCTTCTGTTTGCTACTGAACCACACACATACAGACACAATTTATCATTTCATATTCAATTTTCATATATATATATATATATATATATATATATATATATATATATATGTATATATATATATATATATATATATATATATATATATATAGGAAATATGTCTAGCTTACCACAATTCAAGGAAATATACACAAGTAACGTTGACTGGCGATGAATTTTGGCACAATTTCGATCTGCCTTATCCCAGGCTTTTATTAGAAAAATATTAGCTTGATCTCAACGCACTTGCTTCTCACAAAATGTATTTTCAAAACTGGCCCTGAACTGACGCTTCTATTTGACTATATCGAACGTTCTAACCAATGAGACCATGTTTACAAGAGCCTTTGAAAAATTTGTACCCATCCTACACGTTGCCATTAACCACCATACTAGTATTTGCAGTTCGACTAATAAGATTTCGCCTTACATATTACTACAGCCAATCAAATCGTATCTAACTTGTTGGCCTCATTTCCCCTAAAGCAGTGTTTTTCAAACATGCCATTATGAGCAAATATGATCTTGTGCTGTCAGACAACCCCACTATAGTATTTTGGCTATAATTTGTTAATTACTAGCCTATTTGCGTAACACATAACATATTCTTTGTCAGCAAGTCCTAAGGCACACAAATATATAAGTTTAATGGGGCTAAGTGGCTTCGTTCAAAATATGTATTATTATAGGATAGTCGTGTATTTGTTTTTTACCACCCGTTCACTTCTTTATCATGGGATGTCTTCTGTACTGTCAGGCTAATGTCAGGAACTTAGACATAAATCAGTAGAATGTCAGGTTTCCCAATAAGATTTTAAACCTGTTTTCAAAACCTAACCTCGTATCTTTAGTGTTTTTTATTTACTGTTAATTTGAAAAAATCAGGTCTTCATGCCTTTCGCGTGTGATTGGCGTTCACTTTTTAATCGCGAGACAACGTGGTTTTAGTGCATACGTTCCTCCGTGCATCTCTCTCCCTCTTCTAAGCCCGTCTGTCTTTTAGGTTAACGTAGTGTGTATAATGACATTAATGCTAGTATTTGTATCTAGGTCATTATGCAGTTTGCGTATCTCAAGGTTTTCTAAGAAACACAGTACCAGTTTTATTTTTAGACACGCGTGTAGTTTATGCAGACGGAGCAGAAAAAGGGGTTTTCTTGTTCAGCCATTATGGCGTTCTACCACACAGGCGTACGCTATTGTGAACGCACTGTTCTTTCACCATTTTTCTTTCTTTCTATTGAAT
The DNA here is from genome assembly GCA_024509875.1 of Oreohelix idahoensis. Taxonomy (NCBI): domain Eukaryota; kingdom Metazoa; phylum Mollusca; class Gastropoda; order Stylommatophora; family Oreohelicidae; genus Oreohelix; species Oreohelix idahoensis. The sequence continues at coordinate 666,139 of JAMPIV010011432.1, read as the reverse complement.
TACTTCGTTAGGCTTTACATTTATTTTCCAATTTATATATGTGGATTAGAATTTTTCACCACAAATTCTCCCCACTTAAAACAGGCATCGTATGTCAGTCCATAATTCTATATACACATAGAGAAATTTAATATTATTCCTGGTGATCACGGTGATTCTCATCACACGGATGGTGGCTTAGAAAATCAGCATCAACGTTTCTCTGATTTTATTTTGATCAGGGATTAATGCAGGTGGGTCAATTCAAAGTAAGCACTACTGACGAAGGTTGCCTCAGACCTCTGCAATCCAGGAATCCATTTCAGTTATGTTACTGAACAGCTGCAAGTGTTACTGCTTGTCTTAATGCTGCTTAGCAATCAATATTCACCATTGCTCTTCTCTGAGTCTGTTCAACGACATGTCCCGAGAATATTAGATGTTCCTCAAATTGTACGTTATGAGGAGTTGATCTATATGGTGATATCTGAGTTGTGTAGGGGATCCAATAATTTTCTCATCATTCTAGAGAAGACACTAGGCGCATTCTTCAATCCAAATGGCAATCTGTTAAATTCATAGTGTCCCTCTGAGGTACTAAAAGCTAGATAAGGTCTAACCTCAGGCTTTACTGGAATCTGATAGTATCCTTTGCTCAGATCCACTTTTGAGAAATATTTAGCTTTATTTAGCCTGGCAAACAACTGATTTGTATCCGGCAATGGATCCACCTGACCTTCTGTGATAGCATTCAGTCTCCTGTAATCTATACAGAGTCTATGTTCTCCAGAGGGTTTTCTTAAGAGCACCACACTGGAACTATACGAAGATTCACTGTGTGAAATGATTCCTTCCTTCAACAAATAGTCTATCTCTTCCTTCAAGGCTTTCTCCTTAGCGAAAGGAATCGAATATGCCTTCATACATACAGGTGTGGGGTCTATAAGTTTCATATCATATTCCAATAAGTTTGTATGCCCCGGTCGGTCCGTTAACACCTCTGTATGATCATCTAGAACCTGTTGCACTCTCTCCTTCTGATCTTTCGTTAAATGTGTACTGATTTTCACCTGTGCCGCTGTCTCACAGGGGTGTAATGGATATTCAAATGATGAAAGTGGTTCCTTTTTCATCTCCATTGCAATAGACAAGGTCAACAAATGTGTCTCTTCCTGATTTTCTCTTTCCAAATATTTCTTCAGGAGATTCACATGATAGATTTTTTCTTTCCCCTTCTTATCTATCTTATAATTTGTTCTAGACACCTTCTCTAGAACTGTATATGGACCTTGCCATCCAATTTGTAACTTATTCTGACTACCGGGTAGAAGAAGCAGTACCTTCTCTCCCACAGCCAAATCTCTGTCTTTAGCTTTCTTGTTGTAATAGGCAGCATGTTTTTTCCTGGCTTGTCTCAAATTTTCATTGGCAAGTTTCCAGCCAGTTTTTAAACGAGTGGTCAGCTCATTCACATATTGGTATGATGATGTAATATTTTCCTCTGCCTTTTCATCAGTCCACGTTCTTAACAGAGCTTCGAGTGGACCTTTTATTGGCCTTCCAAATAATAATGTTGCCGGGGCCATACCGGTTGAACTATGGGGTACCTCCCGATAAGCAAAGAGGGCGGCGTGAAGGTACTGGTCCCATGTATCTGGTTTTTCATGTGCCAACTTTCTCAGGATCGACATCAACGTACCATTAAATCTTTCCACTTGGCCGTTTCCTTGGGGATGGTACAGACTACAATGGAAGTGTTTGGCCTGAAAGATCCTGAAAACTTCTTCTGTTAGTTTCCCCTTGAACTGAGAGCCATTATCAGTCAAGATTTGGTTGGGAAAGCCTAACCTTGTGAAAATTGTGAGTAATGCCTCTGCCACATGTTTAGAGTCAATGGATGACAGGGCTACCGCCTCTCCCCACATAGAACAGGTGTCCACCAGAGTCAGAATGTAGCTGTTCCTCCTCTTGGTTCGAGTGAGAGGTCCCACAATGTCCACGGCAACTCTCTCAAAGGGTGTTCCCACTATGGGCATTTCCCCTAGAGTTGCTGGTGCAGTCCAATGCTTAGGTGCTACTCGTTGGCACTCTGGACAGGATTTTACATATCTTTTGATATCTTCAGTTATCCCTGGCCAGAAATAGTGACAAGCTATACGCTGTCCTGTTGCGCTGATCCCCATATGACCACTGAAGGGAATCGCATGCCCTAGTTCCAACACTTTAGTCCTATATGAAGTGGGAAGGACCAGCTGTCCGTGACCATTGGATTCAGATCCAGCCTTCCTATAAATCAACTTGTTCTTCATATAAAATTCTCCCTTGCCTGGAGGTGTATGACATTTGGGCAATTTCTTGAAACACGGCTTGAGTGTTTTGTCCTCCGCCTGTGCCTTCCTCATCTCATCTGGATGAGTATTTATTGGATTATCCTCCTCCTTTTTAGACTGTGATCTGGTCTGCACTGTTGCCAATATCACAGGTCTCTTGGGATTCCCCAAGAAGACATATCTACACCCCAATATCAGAGGGTAGATTGGCTCATTTATCACTGCTGCTTTGATTATTCCCTCCACATATCGCGTTTTCACATGTATCTTAGCGATAGGGAGTGTCATGGTCGCTACTTCCTTGGTTGCAGCTTGAATCTCCACTGTTTCTGTGGTGTATTGATCTGCTTGCACCAGGTGAGAACTCACAACTGAATCATAATCTAAACCTGTATCATATAAGCACCTTATGGTGACTCCATTACAGATTACATCTTCACACACTGGGGGGTGGTACGGTTCCTGTAGTTCCTCAGGTTTGACCTTTGTTCCCTTCTTCCCAGATTTCATAGCAGCAAAATTAGGAGTTTTATTCCTACAATTTTCAGTGGTATGATTGTTCATCTTACACTTTTTACACCACTTCCTTCCTTGGTTGAAAGATTTTCTTTCATCAAATTTCCTTTCATCGAATTGTGGGGTTTTATTTTTATTTTCATACCGTGGCCTATCAAACTGGTGCTTACCTTTGTTCTGATCTCTATGATCAAATTTATTAAAGTTCTGTGGTGCCTTAAAATTGTCTACCTGTTTCTTTTTATTACCTGTTACCTCTGCTTGAGCTGCCTGATATCTTTCAGCAACATTTAGTAACTCACCCAGCCTCTCTGCACCTTGTTCCATGAGAAACTTTCTCAGGTCTGGAGCCATGGACTCTCTTAGTTGTTCTATAAGGATCATTTCCTTAAGATCTTGGGTTTTCCCCAGAGCCGTCCATTTCTCCAAGTATGTCTCTAACCGTGCAGAGAACTGGTGATATGTCTCACCTGACAGTAGTTTAGCATTCCTAAATTTTTTTCTATAAAATTCTCCATTCTTTTCATATCTTAACAAAAGAGCCTGCTTTAACATGTCATAATTGTCTTGATCATCTCTGCTCATTTTGGCAAAAACATCATAAGCTGTACCCCGAAGCCCTTGTGATAACTTTAAGCTCCACCTTTCTCTCTCTAACCCATATGTGGTAGCTAATAGTTTATATCTATTTAGATAGCTCTCAATATCATCGTCTTTCTCAACAAAATGATCCAAATGAAAACTCATAGCTGAGGTTGAGGCTCCCTGACTAGCAGTGGCATCGGAGGTAAAGGGACTGGCACCATTTTCAGGAGCATGGCCTTGAAATTCCAACTCCCTTAGTCGTAACTCATGTTCCCTTTGTAATCTCTTCTCCTCTTTTTTTGCTTCCCTTTCTGCAGCCTGTCTCCTTTCTTCTCTTTCTGTAGCTAGTCTCTTTTCTTCTGTTTCTGCAGCCTGTCTTCTTTCTTCTACCTCCAATTTCTTCTCTTCATACTGGAGCCTTTTAATCTCTGCCTCCCGATCCGCCTCCAATGACTTAGCCTCTTTGTCAGCCTCATTCTGCAACCTCTTAATTTCCTTTTCAGCCTCTAACTTTCTTTCAGCCTCTTTTTCTAATCTTTCAGATTCTAATTTCTTTCTGCTTCAAATTTTTTTTCTTCACGTTCAATAAATTTGTCACATTCAGTTGTGACATAAGCAATCATAATTTGCCCGTCCATTCCCAATTCTTTAGCAGCCTGCATAGCAGCAGATCGAAATTTTGCCAGGTCTGCCATTTTCTAACAGGCAAATTTATACAATGTTTAACTAAACACTTCAATCTATGACTAATTAAACTAAGGACAACCAAAAGCCTGAGAGCTCAACCTTATTTATTTTCCACCCAAGAATACCTTTTAAATTTGGATAATTCCCAGAAGTAAATTACCCCCAATACATATATGGTAAGAGAAGGTTCAAAATCCCGGACAGGACCCCAATATATGTGGTAAGTTGGGATTATATAAATAGTTATAGGGGACTTGGTGTACTGACTGAGATCAGCTGTGAAGGTATCTGTATCTAATAAGTGTAGTGTGTTACAGATGACCTTACTTTGCTACCACATTTAGACCTCAATCAGACTTATTCTGGAATATTGTGATGACTACGTTGAATGTCTAGGGTTATGATAGTGATGAAGTGTAAGTTCACAACAACCAACAGACAGATAAACACTTTTATTAAGATCCACAACACTTTACAACACTATGACAAGCACATACATATAACACTCTAGAAGACTAGCTTAAGTAAGTCAAGTGTTAACTTTTAAATTATGTATTAGTTTCTTTCAATAATAGATATCCTGATCCAACTACAGAGTGAATCAGGAATCACAATCAAATGTAACACAATGTTTATGTACAAAATTTATACAAAGGATCTTTGTCCTGACATATAATATTATTACAATATGTGTGTAGGGTTGTGATGTAGTACTATGAGGTAATACTGGCTTTTGAAGCTAGGTTGTTGTTTGTCATCACGACTTCATGTGTTTGTTACTGGTGGAAATAATATTGAAGGGTTCACAGTTCTTTTTATTTGTAAACAATAACTGTCCCTCTTGATTTAGTGTTACAGTCAATTTTAGGGTGGGTTATACAAGGTTGAGCTGCTCTGGCTGACGAATTCTTAACTCATGTGTCGGCGGCAGGAAAACTGTCTCCTCTGCTCGCTTGCTTCTCAGTTATCTTGAAATACACCACTGGTCGATATCTTGGACAAGGAGTCTGCTGCCAGCCCTCTGGATCCAGCAAAACTCAGACCAGGTGCTGCTCTAATACTTCAGTACCACGGTCCCTGAAATAAGAAGGTTGTACCTCCTTCTTCAGAACTAATATATAATATATTTCCACACTGAAGTACAGGACATTACAAACACAGAGTTCAGCGCTGTAGGCCAACTGCTAGCTTCTCATGTGACAATATACACCAGTATTCCTCTCCCTAATGGTTACAACGCCTCTGCAATTCCAGCGTTAATTCCTTCTATACAATAGGATAGGTGTCATGTTACTATTTGGCAATCCCATATATGCCTATGCAGTTATACTCCTCTCTGACAAGCTTTTACATGGTGGAGCAATATCTAGGCTTTGCCTTCTGTTTGCTACTGAACCACACACATACAGACACAATTTATCATTTCATATTCAATTTTCATATAATATATATATATATATATATATATATATATATATATATATATATATATATATATATATATATTATATATATATATATATATATATATATATATTTATATATATATATATATATGAAATATGTCTAGCTTACCACAACTCAAGGAAATATACACAAGTAACGTTGACTGGCGATGAATTTTGGCACAATTTCGATCTGCCTTATCCCAGGCTTTTATTAGAAAAATATTAGCTTGATCTCAACACACTTGCTTCTCACAAAATGTATTTTCAAAACTGGCCCTGAACTGACGCTTCTATTTGACTATATCGAACGTTCTAACCAATGAGACCATGTTTACAAGAGCCTTTGAAAAATTTGTACCCATCCTACACGTTGCCATTAACCACCATACTAGTATTTGCAGTTCGACTAATAAGATTTCGCCTTACATATTACCACAGCCAATCAAATCGTATCTAACTTGTTGGCCTCATTTCCCCTAAAGCAGTGTTTTTCAAACATGCCATTATGAGCAAATATGATCTTGTGCTGTCAGACAACCCCACTATAGTATTTTGGCTATAATTTGTTAATTACTAGCCTATTTGCGTAACACATAACATATTCTTTGTCAGCAAGTCCTAAGGCACACAAATATATAAGTTTAATGGGGCTAAGTGGCTTCGTTCAAAATATGTATTATTATAGGATAGTCGTGTATTTGTTTTTTACCACCCGTTCACTTCTTTATCATGGGATGTCTTCTGTACTGTCAGGCTAATGTCAGGAGCTTAGACATAAATCAGTAGAATGTCAGTTTCCCAATAAGATTTTAAACCTGTTTTCAAAACCTAACCTCGTATCGTTAGTGTTTTTTATTTACTGTTTATTTGAAAAAATCAGATCTTCATGCCTTTCGCGTGTGATTGGCGTTCACTTTTTAATCGCGAGACGACGTGGTTTTAGTGCATGCGTTCCTCCGTGCATCTCTCTCTCTCTCTCTCTCTTCTAAGCCCGTCTGTCTTTTAGGTTAACGTAGTGTGTATAATGACATTAATGCTAGTATTTGTATCTAGGTCATTATGCAGTTTGCGTATCTCAAGGTTTTCTAAGAAACACAGTACCAGTTTTATTTTTAGACACGCGTGTAGTTTATGCAGACGGAGCAGAAAAAGGGTTTTTCTTGTTCAGCCATTATGTCGTTCTACCACACAGGCGTACGCTATTGTGACCGCACTGTTCTTTCACCATTTTTCTTTCTTTCTATTGAATTACTTCGTTAGGCTTTACATTTATTTTCCAATTTATATATGTGGATAAGAATTTTTCACCACAGCATGTTATAAATGTTTATGTGACATACCATATTCCTCCACGTTTGACAGCGAAATGTCACATGGGAGATCACAGGCAAGATTTGCAAGTTATGATGTGAGTTGGCCAGTTTTGCAAAATCATGTTTTAATTTAAATTAATATGAAACAAATATAAAGGTATGTTATCAGGCACTCGCAGGAAATAAAGAAGTAGAACACCAGACAACAGAAAAACAACAGACATGAGTGGCTTACCCAGGATTTGAACACTGGACCTTCCGTGCGACAACCCCGCCTAGCCATGCAAGCGAATCACACTATCCGCTCTGCCATCTACGCATCATCAAAAAATGATGTTTCAATGGCAGGTCAATAGTGCGAACCACAATACACGACACCAGAAGTCCTCCATGGGCAGTTCAGCCTATTAATGACGCAATCACTTCTGTTGTATTTCTATCAAGCAGTATAGGCCGAATCCAACAAGACCCTTAGGACCTTAATACTGTGTCCAGTAAATGATAGTAGACTAGAACAGTGAGAACAGGATAGTGGGTAGGTTTGGTATTGTACAAACATTTATTACAAATAAGGGAGGGAAACCTGAGGCCTGTAAACAGTAAATTAATATGAAACAAATATAAAGGTATGTTATCAGGCACTCGCAGGAAATAAAGAAGTAGAACACCAGACAACAGAAAAACAACAGACATGAGTGGCTTACCCAGGATTTGAACACTGGACCTTCCGTGCGACAACCCCGCCTAGCCATGCAAGCGAATCACACTATCCGCTCTGCCATCTACGCATCATCAAAAAATGATGTTTCAATGGCAGGTCAATAGTGCGAACCACAATACACGACACCAGAAGTCCTCCATGGGCAGTTCAGCCTATTAATGACGCAATCACTTCTGTTGTATTTCTATCAAGCAGTATAGGCCGAATCCAACAAGACCCTTAGGACCTTAATACTGTGTCCAGTAAATGATAGTAGACTAGAACAGTGAGAACAGGATAGTGGGTAGGTTTGGTATTGTACAAACATTTATTACAAATAAGGGAGGGAAACCTGAGGCCTGTAAACAGTAAATTAATATGAAACAAATATAAAGGTATGTTATCAGGCACTCGCAGGAAATAAAGAAGTAGAACACCAGACAACAGAAAAACAACAGACATGAGTGGCTTACCCAGGATTTGAACACTGGACCTTCCGTGCGACAACCCCGCCTAGCCATGCAAGCGAATCACACTATCCGCTCTGCCATCTACGCATCATCAAAAAATGATGTTTCAATGGCAGGTCAATAGTGCGAACCACAATACACGACACCAGAAGTCCTCCATGGGCAGTTCAGCCTATTAATGACGCAATCACTTCTGTTGTATTTCTATCAAGCAGTATAGGCCGAATCCAACAAGACCCTTAGGACCTTAATACTGTGTCCAGTAAATGATAGTAGACTAGAACAGTGAGAACAGGATAGTGGGTAGGTTTGGTATTGTACAAACATTTATTACAAATAAGGGAGGGAAACCTGAGGCCTGTAAACAGTAAATTAATATGAAACAAATATAAAGGTATGTTATCAGGCACTCGCAGGAAATAAAGAAGTAGAACACCAGACAACAGAAAAACAACAGACATGAGTGGCTTACCCAGGATTTGAACACTGGACCTTCCGTGCGACAACCCCGCCTAGCCATGCAAGCGAATCACACTATCCGCTCTGCCATCTACGCATCATCAAAAAATGATGTTTCAATGGCAGGTCAATAGTGCGAACCACAATACACGACACCAGAAGTCCTCCATGGGCAGTTCAGCCTATTAATGACGCAATCACTTCTGTTGTATTTCTATCAAGCAGTATAGGCCGAATCCAACAAGACCCTTAGGACCTTAATACTGTGTCCAGTAAATGATAGTAGACTAGAACAGTGAGAACAGGATAGTGGGTAGGTTTGGTATTGTACAAACATTTATTACAAATAAGGGAGGGAAACCTGAGGCCTGTAAACAGTAAATTAATATGAAACAAATATAAAGGTATGTTATCAGGCACTCGCAGGAAATAAAGAAGTAGAACACCAGACAACAGAAAAACAACAGACATGAGTGGCTTACCCAGGATTTGAACACTGGACCTTCCGTGCGACAACCCCGCCTAGCCATGCAAGCGAATCACACTATCCGCTCTGCCATCTACGCATCATCAAAAAATGATGTTTCAATGGCAGGTCAATAGTGCGAACCACAATACACGACACCAGAAGTCCTCCATGGGCAGTTCAGCCTATTAATGACGCAATCACTTCTGTTGTATTTCTATCAAGCAGTATAGGCCGAATCCAACAAGACCCTTAGGACCTTAATACTGTGTCCAGTAAATGATAGTAGACTAGAACAGTGAGAACAGGATAGTGGGTAGGTTTGGTATTGTACAAACATTTATTACAAATAAGGGAGGGAAACCTGAGGCCTGTAAACAGTAAATTAATATGAAACAAATATAAAGGTATGTTTATCAGGCACTCGCAGGAAATAAAGAAGTAGAACACCAGACAACAGAAAAACAACAGACATGAGTGGCTTACCCAGGATTTGAACACTGGACCTTCCGTGCGACAACCCCGCCTAGCCATGCAAGCGAATCACACTATCCGCTCTGCCATCTACGCATCATCAAAAAATGATGTTTCAATGGCAGGTCAATAGTGCGAACCACAATACACGACACCAGAAGTCCTCCATGGGCAGTTCAGCCTATTAATGACGCAATCACTTCTGTTGTATTTCTATCAAGCAGTATAGGCCGAATCCAACAAGACCCTTAGGACCTTAATACTGTGTCCAGTAAATGATAGTAGACTAGAACAGTGAGAACAGGATAGTGGGTAGGTTTGGTATTGTACAAACATTTATTACAAATAAGGGAGGGAAACCTGAGGCCTGTAAACAGTAAATTAATATGAAACAAATATAAAGGTATGTTATCAGGCACTCGCAGGAAATAAAGAAGTAGAACACCAGACAACAGAAAAACAACAGACATGAGTGGCTTACCCAGGATTTGAACACTGGACCTTCCGTGCGACAACCCCGCCTAGCCATGCAAGCGAATCACACTATCCGCTCTGCCATCTACGCATCATCAAAAAATGATGTTTCAATGGCAGGTCAATAGTGCGAACCACAATACACGACACCAGAAGTCCTCCATGGGCAGTTCAGCCTATTAATGACGCAATCACTTCTGTTGTATTTCTATCAAGCAGTATAGGCCGAATCCAACAAGACCCTTAGGACCTTAATACTTATTTGTTTTAATTTAAAGCGTGAGTGTGTAAATGTTGGAAACATTTCTTTCACTTTCTTATGAAAGTTCGTGTCACGTTCCCGGCTTATTCAATTGTAAATATATTTATTTTTTAGAAATTGAAGGAAGTGTTTCATTACTTAGCTGTTGACCCTGACCTTAACCCTTTGACTCCTGACGCACGCTCAAAGCGTTGCAAAATGCAACGGTCAGAGCGTTGTTTTTAGTTTATCACGAATAAACCTCAAAAATCGTCCGTTTAATGCATTTCATATTTTAAAACTCGTAGAATGACTTCCGCTACTATTTAAACAACTAATGTGAGTATAGTTAAGCAGCACGTGTGCGTGTTTTGATGTTATTATCACAATTTGTGTGATGATTCACGTGTTTGCGAATTTTGTTGTTATTGCTAGAGAAATATGTCACCCTTTATTTTTACATTTTATAAGTCTCCTAAGCGAATAATTGTGTCAAACTACTTAGAAACATTGATGATGATTGTTTGGTAGTCACAGTTTATTGTCAACAGATGGAATCGGTGCAGAAAAGCTAGACACATTAGATTTAGTTGATGAGTGGGCATAGTCATATTCTGGCCAATCGAAAAGCAACAAAACTAGAACTACCGTAACATCTAATCACTAGTCCTAGGTAGAAGATGAAGCTAGGGATACTATTAAAACATTAAACAAATGTAAATAGTTTTTATAGGATGTTATTATTCTTTAAATTTTCAAACAGATACAGGAAATACCAGGACTGAACATCAGTGGAAGGTCAATAAACAACCTTAGATATGCAGATGATACCGTGCTGTTAGCTGAAAGCGAACAGGAGTTACAAGAACTAGTGAAGCAAGTGAACAGTATAAGTCATGAATATGGCCTCTACATTAATATTGAGAAAACAAAAACTATGATAATTAGCAAAACAGACGGTAAACCCCCATTAAAGATAAGCGTAAATGGTGTCGTGAAACATTCTAAATCCACATATATAAATTAAAAAGTAAATGTAAAGCCTAACGAAGTAATTCAATAAAAGGAAAGAAGACTGGTAAAGAACAGTGCCGTCACTATAGCGTACGCCTGTGTTATAGTACCTCATGCTAGTTAAACAAGAAAATCCCTTTTTATGCTCCGTCTGCATAAAACTACACGCGTTTCTAAAAAGACGACTAGTACTGTGTTTCTTAGAAAACCTTGAGATACGCAAGCTGCTTAATGACCTAGATACACAAATACTAGCATTAATGAATTATTTACACTACGTTAACCTAAAAAGGACAGACGGACTTAGGATAGAGAGAGAGAGAGAGAGAGGTACTGAGGAACGCATGCAACACTAACACGCAGTCGCGCGATATAAAATAATGCCACCCCCAAGCGAAAGGCATGAAGCACTAACTTTTTTTTTTCAAATAGACAGTGATAAAAAACACTACCAATACGAGGTTAGGTTTTAAAAAACATGGTTAATGCTTATTAGGAAACATGACACAATACTGTTTTCTGTTTGAAATCCTGACTTTATACTGACAGAACAGTCGAAAAGGCAGGACAGGTGGCGGTTCTAAACATAAAAAAATAAAAAAAAACAAATACACGACTATCCTAGAAAATACATATTTTGAACGCAGCCACTTAGCTCCCTTAAAACTTATATATTTGGGTGCCTTAGGACTTGCTGACAAAGAATATGTTAGGTGTTAAGCAATTAGTTTAATAATTAACAAATTATAGCCATGGTACTAGAGTGGTGCTGTCAGACAACACAGGATCATTTTTGCTCATACTGGCGTGTTTGAACAGTGTTTTAGAAAAAAATGGGGCCACCATGTTAAATCCGATTTGATTGGCGGGAATAATATGTAAGGCTAAACATGATTAGTCGATTGCAAATACTATTTTTGGTTGTTAATAGAAACGATAGAAAGAGTACATTTTTTTTCAAATGCTTTTGCAAAAATGGTCCCATTGGTTAGACCATTTGATATAGTCAATTAGGAGCGTCAGTTCAGGGCCACATTTTGAAAATAAACTTATTGAATAGCAAGTGCGTTGAGATCCAGCTCATATTTTTCTAAATAAAAGCCTGGGACAGAGGCAGATCGGAATTGTGTCATAATTCATCGCCAGTCAACGTATTTGTTTATTATTTCCATGAATTGTGGTAAGCTAGCCCTATTTGATATCTTTTGATGAAAATTGAATGTGAATTGATAATGTATGTCTGTATGTGTGTGGTTCAGTAATAAACAAAAGGCAAAACCTAGATATTGCTCCAACTTGAACAAAACCTATCGCAGAGGAGTGAAACTGCATGGGATTGCCAAATAGTACTATGACACCTATCTTATTGAATAGAAGGAAATAATGCTGGAAGTGCAGAGGCGTTGTAACCATTAGGGAGAGGAATACTGGTGTAAATTGTTTCAGATGAAGCTAGCAGTTGGCTTACCTCGCTGAACTCTGTGTTTGTTATGTATTGTGTTTCAGTGTGGAAATAGATTATAAATTAGTTCTGAAGGGAGGTACAACCTTCTTGTTTCAGGGACCGTGGTACTAAACTATTAAAGCAGCACCTGGTCTGAGTTTTGCTGAATCCAGAGGCTGATAGCATACTCCTTGGTAAAGATAGCGACCAGTGTTGTTTCTCAAGAATACGGTGAAGCAAGCGAGCAGAGGAGACTGTTTCCTGCCGCCCTCACAGAAGATAAGATTCGTTGGCCAGAGCAGCTCAATCTTATGTACCCCCCCCCCTCTAAAAGTGACAGTATATTAAATAAAGAGGGACAAGTAATTGTTTCCAATGACAGGAACTGTGAACTTTTCCAATACTATTTCCACCAGAAACAGACACCTGAAGTCATGATGATAAACAACCACCTAGCTTGAAAAATCCAGTATTACCTCATAGTACTACATCACAACTTACACACACATTGTGATAATAATAATATATGTCAATACAAAGATCATATCTATAAATAGTGTACATACAACTGTAATTACATTGAGTGTGATTCCTGGTTCACTTTGTAGTTGAATCAGGATATCTATTATTGAAAGAAATTAATACATATTTTTAAAGTTAAAACTTGACTTATTAAGATAGTCTTATAGAGTGTTTTATGTGTGTGAGTGTCACAGTGTTGTAAAGAGTTGTGGATTAAACTAAATTGTTTATCTGTCTGTTGGTTGTTGTGAACATACACTCCATCACTTTCATAACCCTAGACATTCAACGTAGTCATCACAATATTCCAGAATAATTCTGACTGAGGTCTAAATGTGGTAGCAAAGTAAGGTTATCTGTAATACTCCACACTTATTAGATACAGATACCTTCACAGCTGATCTCAGCCAGTACACTATGTCCCCTATAATATTTATATCATCCCACTTTACCACATATATTGGGGGCCAAGCCGGGATTTTGAATCCTCTCCTATTGCATATATATTGGGAGTAATTCACTTCTGGAAATAATAAAAATTAAAAAGGTATTCTTGGGTGGAAAAATAAGGTTGAGCTCTCAGTGCTTGTGGTTGTCCTTAGTTAAGTAGACATAGATAAAATTGTTTGATTAAAAATTTTATACATTTACCTGTTAGAAAATGGCGGACCTGGCCAAATTTCGATCTGCTGCTGTGCAGACTGCTAAAGAGTTAGGAATGGACCTGCAAGTTATGATTGCTTATGTCACTACTGAATGTGACAAATATATTGAACGTGAAGAAAGAAAATTTGAAGCCGAAAGAAAATTAGAATCGGAAAGATTAGAAAAAGAAGCTGAAAGAAAGTTAGAGGCTGAAAAAGAAATTAAGAGGTTGCAGATTGAGGCTGACAAAGAGGCTAAAGCATTGGAGGCAGAGATTAAAAGGCTCCAGTATGAAGAGAAGAAATTGGAGGCAGAAAGAGAAGAAAGAAGACAAGCTACAGAAAGAGACGAAAGGAGACAGGCTGCAGAGAGGGAAGCAGAAAAGGAGGAGAAGAGATTACAAAGGGAACATGAGTTACGACTAAGGGAGTTGGAATTTCAAGGCCATGCTCCTGAAAATGGTGCCAGTCCCTTTACCTCCGATGCTACTGCTAGTCAGGGAGCCTCAACCTCAGCTATGAACTTTCATTTAGATCATTTTGTTGAGAAAGACGATGATATCGAGAGCTATCTAAATAGATATGAACTATTAGCTACCACGTATGGGTTAGAGAGAGAAAGGTGGAGCTTAAAGTTATCTCAAGGACTTCGTGGTACGGCTTATGAAGTTTTTGCCAAAATGAGCAGAGCTGATCAAGAAAATTATGACATGCTAAAGCAGGCTCTTTTGTTAAGATATGAAAAGAATGGTGAATTTTATAGAAAAAAATTTAGGAATGCTAAACTACTGTCAGGTGAAACCTATCACCAGTTCTCTGCACGGTTAGAGACATACTTGGAGAAATGGACTTCTCTGGGGAAAACCCAAGATCTTAAGGAAATGATCCTTATAGAACAACTAAGAGAGTCCATGGCTCCAGACCTGAGAAAGTTTCTCATGGAACAAGGTGCAGAGAGACTGGGTGAGTTATTGAATGTCGCTGAAAGGTATCAAGCAGCTCAGGCAGAGGTATCAGGTAATAAAAAGAAACAGGTAGATAATTTTAAGGCACCACAGAACTTTAATGAATTTGATCATAGAGATCAAAACAAAGGTAAGCATCAGTTTGATAGGCCACGTTATGATAATAAACATAAAACCCCACAATTCAGTGAAAGGAAATATGATGACAGGAAACCCTTCAGACAGGAAGGAAAATATTGTCAAATATGCAGGATGCATAATCATAATACTAGTGAATGTGGTAGGAAAGTTCCTCCATATCACGCGGCATGCATGATAACAGTGGACAAGGGGAAGAAGAAACTGACAGAGAATCATATAAATCTTCAACATCCCCCCATCTGTGAAGAAGTGACATGTAATGGTGCCAAGGTTAGGTGCCTTTACGATTCAGGTTTAGAATATGACTCAGTTGTGAGTGCAACCCTAGTGCACCCTGAACAGTATACCACAGAGAAAGTGGAGATACAAGGGGCCGTAAAGGGAATATCCACCATGACACTTCCCGTAGCCGAGATCAATGTAGAGACAAGGTACGTGGAAGGAGTGATTAGAGCAGCCGTGTGTGACGACCCTAATTACCCGCTGGTGTTAGGAAGCAAATATGTTTTTCTAGGAAGCCCTGTAAAACCTGTGGTAATGGCCACGCTTCAGGTCAGGTCGACCCCTAGTAGAACGGAGGAGGAACCACCACTAGTTTATTCTCATAAGCAGATGAGAAAGGCCCAGGCAAAAGATAAAACATTAAAACCTTGCTTTGGTAAATTGCCAACAAGCCATGCACACCCTAAGAAAGGACAATTTTATTTGAAGGAAGGACTGCTCTTCAGGAAAGCTAGAGCAGGATCCAAAGAACAGGGACAATTGGTATTGCCAACCCCTACAGGGAAAAAGTGATGGCACAAGCTCATGTTGTACCAGACGGTGGACACCAGAGAAATGGGACCACCCGTCAAAGGACATCGGAAAAATTCTACTGGCCCCAAGTAGCTGCTGATATTGCACAATTTGTGGGGGCCTGTGAAAAATGTAGCAAGGTACAGTCCCCAAGTTGGGAAAATCATAATCAGATGCCAGCCAAGCATTCTGAAACATATGGGCCTAACAATAACAAGGAAAATAACAATAATAAGGTTGACATAGAGGATAGGTATCCACCTTCCCCCCAACAGTGTTCACCAAAAATATTTAGATTCGCAAATCTGAGAAAGGCATCCAGAGAAAATAGAAACTCAGACCAGTCAACCCAGGCACAGTTTGAAGCCGCATTTAGGGAGCTGGCTGACATTGACATTGAAGATGATCCGCCTAAGTTAAAACCGAAACAAATTGTTACCAGAAGAATAGTGGGGAGTGGACGTGTGAGCAATTGGGAAAATGCTCACAGCGCTTCACAATATGGCTATTAACTTAGCATTAAAAGGGCACTGGTGACATTGGTAGTCACCCGACCCTACACCGTCCAAGGGGAAGTAGTGTTCGGACCCTGGATGGAGATAACCCACACATCTTATAGCAATGCTAAGGGCGAATTGATTTCTGATGCAGAAACTCATTTCCCCACATATTATCTTAATTCACCAGATTGTCGGTAGGCGGAACTATAGTTGGTGAATATGGCCTCCATTTGAGTGGCACATTATAGAACATTATTAATATATTATTAGAAGGGTGTTTCCACATTCAATCACGCCTGAGATCAGACCAATTGTTGGCTGTGAACATTTCGGAGGAGCAGAGTGTCTCCATTGTTGCCTTTTTGAATTGAGGATAGTCCGAGTGTTTATTAAGGCTGATCAGGAAATTATTGGATCCCCTACACAACTCAGATATCACCATATAGATCAACTCCTCATAACGTACAAATTGAGGAACATCTAATATTCTCGGGACATGTCGTTGAGCAGACTCAGAGAAGAGAAATGGTGAATACTGATTGCTAAGCAGCAATAAGACAAGCAGTAACACTTGCCGCTGTTCAGTAATATAACTGAAATGGATTCTTGGATTGCAGAGGTCTGAGGCAACCTTCGTCAGTAGTGCTTACTTTGAATTGACCCACCTGCATTAATCCATGATCAAAATGAAATCAGAGAAACGTTGATGCAGATTTTCTAAGCCGCCATCCGTGCGATGAAAATCAAAGAAATCACCAGGCATAGACATAAATTTCTCTATGTGTATATAGAATTATAGACTGACATATAACGTCTGTTTTAAGTGGGGAGAATTTGTCGTGAAACATTCTAAATCCACATATATAAATTAAAAAGTAAATGTAAAGCCTAACGAAGTAATTCAATAAAAGGAAAGAAGACTGGTAAAGAACAGTGCCGTCACTATAGCGTACGCCTGTGTTATATAACCTCATGCTAGTTAAACAAGAAAATCCTTTTTTATGCTCCGTCTGCATAAAACTACACGCGTTTCTAAAAAGACAACTAGTACTGTGTTTCTTAGAAAACCTTGAGATACGCAAGCTGCTTAATGACCTAGATACACAAATACTAGCATTAATGAATTATATACACTACGTTAACCTAAAAAGGACAGACGGACTTAGGATAGAGAGAGAGAGAGAAAGGTACTGAGGAACGCATGCAACACTAACACGCAGTCGCGCGATATAAAATAATGCCACCCCCAAGCGAAAGGCATGAAGCACTAACTTTTTTTTTCAAATAGACAGTGATAAAAAAACACTACCAATACGAGGTTAGGTTTTAAAAAACATGGTTAATGCTTATTAGGAAACATGACACAATACTGTTTTCTGTTTGAAATCCTGACTTTATACTGACAGAACAGTCGAAAAGGCAGGACAGGTGGCGGTTCTAAACATAAAAAAATAAAAAAACAAATACACGACTATCCTAGAAAATACATATTTTGAACGCAGCCACTTAGCTCCCTTAAAACTTATATATTTGGGTGCCTTAGGACTTGCTGACAAAGAATATGTTAGGTGTTAAGCAATTAGTTTAATAATTAACAAATTATAGCCATGGTACTAGAGTGGTGCTGTCAGACAACACAGGATCATTTTTGCTCATACTGGCGTGTTTGAACAGTGTTTTAGAAAAAAATGGGGCCACCATGTTAAATCCGATTTGATTGGCGGGAATAATATGTAAGGCTAAACATGATTAGTCGATTGCAAATACTATTTTTTGGTTGTTAATAGAAACGATAGAAAGAGTACATTTTTTTTCAAATGCTTTTGCAAACATGGTCCCATTGGTTAGACCATTTGATATAGTCAATTAGGAGCGTCAGTTCAGGGCCACATTTTGAAAATAAACTTATTGAATAGCAAGTGCGTTGAGATCCAGCTCATATTTTTCTAAATAAAAGCCTGGGACAGAGGCAGATCGGAATTGTGCCATAATTCATCGCCAGTCAACGTATTTGTTTATTATTTCCATGAATTGTGGTAAGCTAGCCCTATTTGATATCTTTTGATGAAAATTGAATGTGAATTGATAATGTATGTCTGTATGTGTGTGGTTCAGTAATAAACAAAAGGCAAAACCTAGATATTGCTCCAACTTGAACAAAACCTATCGCAGAGGAGTGAAACTGCATGGGATTGCCAAATAGTACTATGACACCTATCTTATTAAATAGAAGGAAATAATGCTGGAATTGCAGAGGCGTTGTAAGCATTAGGGAGAGGAATACTGATGTAAATTGTTTCAGATGAAGCTAGCAGTTGGCCTACCTCGCTGAACTCTGTGTTTGTTATGTATTGTGTTTCAGTGTGGAAATAGATTATAAATTAGTTCTGAAGGGAGGTACAACCTTCTTGTTTCAGGGACCGTGTTACTAAACTATTAAAGCAGCACCTGGTCTGAGTTTTGCTGAATCCAGAGGCTGATAGCATACTCCTTGGTAAAGATAGCGACCAGTGTTGTTTCTCAAGAATACGGTGAAGCAAGCGAGCAGAGGAGACTGTTTCCTGCCGCCCTCACAGAAGATAAGATTCGTTGGCCAGAGCAGCTCAATCTTATGTACCCCCCCCCCCCCTCTAAAAGTGACAGTATATTAAATAAAGAGGGACAAGTAATTGTTTCCAATGACAGGAACTGTGAACTTTTCCAATACTATTTCCACCAGAAACAGACACCTGAAGTCATGATGATAAACAATCACCTAGCTTGAAAAATCCAGTATTACCTCATAGTACTACATCACAACTTACACACACATTGTGATAATAATAATATATGTCAATACAAAGATCATATCTATAAATAGTGTACATACAACTTGTAATTACATTTGATTGTGATTCTTGGTTCACTTTGTAGCTGAATCAGGATATCTATTATTGAAAGAAATTAATACATATTTTTAAAGTTAAAACTTGACTTATTAAGATAGTCTTATAGAGTGTTCTATGTGTGTGAGTGTCACATTGTTGTAAAGAGTTGTGGATCAAACTAAATTGTTTATCTGTCTGTTGGTTGTTATGAACATACACTCCATCACTTTCATAACCCTAGACATTCAACGTAGTCATCACAATATTCCAGAATAATTCTGACTGAGGTCTAAATGTGGTAGCAAAGTAAGGTTATCTGTAATACTCCACACTAATTAGATACAGATACCTTCACAGCTGATCTCAGCCAGTACACTAAGTCCCCTATAATATTTATATCATCCCACTTTACCACAAATGGGAAAATCCTGGAACATGTCAAGAGCTACGTATATCTTGGTCATATAATAACAGAAGATGGCAGATGTGAAACAGAAATCAAGAAGAGAATAGGAATGGCCAAAGCTACATTCAACAACATGAAACATACTGACATCCAAACAGTTATCTCACAAATTAAAACTGAGAATCATAAAGTGTTATATATATTCTGCATTTCTGTATGGTTGTGGTGGTTTTTGATGTTATGATTGTTGTTATTGTATTTCCTATTGTACTGAGTGAGGTCAGCTGTGAAGGTCCCTGAATATCTAAAGTTAGAGTGAGTTATCAGGGGACCTTTCTGCTACCACCTTACGATCTCACTCAGACTTATTCATGACTAGTATGTCTGATAGCTACGTCCAATGTCTAGGGTTATGAACATGTGGTGTGATATTAATTCAATATTTAAACACACACACACAAACAAATATTTAATTCTATGATCAACTGAACTAACACTTGGGTTAAAATTTTGATAGTTAACACTTTTTTTACAATTTTATTTAGTCCTGAACGAGATATTCTTTTGTTCAGGACTGTCAATTTCAAAATGTAATCAATTTATGGATATATACATATATATATATATATATATATATATATATATATATATATATATATATATATATATATATATATATATGAAGTTTTAATTAACTAAAAGGACAATCTGTCCATACACATTATAGAATTTATACTCAAGGTTGTTGATCTAATTTATTCTCACTACACTGTTACTGGAGTACTGGTCGGGATGTGTTCATCACACCCTGTCTTTATTTATACTCATTCTATTCAAGTTTATGCTCTTTCTTTGATTTTTATGTCAAACAGTTTGTTTCTACTTTGGTGGCTTGTTGATGAAGAGTTCCGGACCAGGGCTGTTGTACTTATCTGGCCCGGGACGTTAGTTGATAGTTGAATGTGCGGCTCACTGCCACTGACTTGATCTTTCTGAAGTAATCTTGGCCGCAACTTGTACCAAGACTACAAGTCATACACCACGACAGCAACTTCAACAGAACTGCTGGTTATTTATTCAAGAAGCTGGCACTAGCACAGTGCCAGTACAAACCCTGTAACATGAAAATTGAGGCTTGTCTGAACATAATATCAAATCCACCAATTTTCAATTAATAAGGCATTCAAAATTTAAAAGACTCAGGTCAGCTCTTTCTGACCGACCCAGCACATCCACATCAATAATGTAACAGTTTGTACCAGTTTTCAATTTCCTCTCCTCTACTGGCTACAACATCCCTACAATATTCCATGATCTTTTCCACAAAATAGGATAGGTGATATGATCCTTGATGATAACTGTACAAAATCTTTTTGTTCTACCCCTTTTGTAGTTTGATAATATGATGGAGCAACACATAGGCTTTGCATAAATCTACTAATGACTTATATACTTACAGTCGTAAAATATCCTCATTTCCCAATTCAAACAACACAATTAATAATATAAATAATTGTTAATAATGTCTATCTTACCACAGATTCACAGAATAAACACAGGAACGATGACTGGCACAGATTCAGCACTGCTGCATGCGTGACTATGAATCTTCCTAATATATTTACTTTAGTATTTATTCAAACTTCACACTCGTAATCGTCCTGACACGGGACAGTTTCTTAGGCAAATGGCCTCCAGTGTTCTAAGTTTTTCATATTATAAAATGCGTTGGCCAATGAGAATCTACTTCTAAGCTTTTCAATTTGAATTTAAAAAATAAAGACAAAATTACAGCCCAATTTCAAATGTACGTCGGTCACATTTTGGCATTAAACGTTAAAAACAGACTTGCTTTTTGGCCTAACAAGTTTTCCTCTCACTCACTTCTTGACTTTCCACTGCTAAATATATTTAGTTTTAGGGCCATCCCATAATATCTTTCCCTCTTTCTCCCCCCCCCCCCCCCTCAATCAGATTACATGTACCCTTGCTTGTTTCATTTCCCATAACGATTTCAAAAAGTAACCGTTAGTAAATGCAGGGACGAGCGTCTGTTGGTCTGTGTGCACTAACCAATACAGTATTTTGTCAATAACTTTCTTATTATCTGGGGGATTTTGTATTTTTAAACATATTATTTCTCAGGAGAAGATAAGGTATCAAACTAACTAAGTTTTATGGCCCTTTAGCTGGAATTAAAGAATTCCATATATTTTCCATCTTTAGTTTCAATCTCTACTATTACATAAACACGCCATCTCTTTCCCGCTTTTGCGTTTTTCAAAACGAAACTACAAGTCTGTGACGTCATAAAATGTACCATTTTGCAAGAAAGGAGGGCTGGGTGTGTGGTTACATGCCAAACTGCATGACTATGGAACGAACAATTTTTGGGTGTGGTGGCGTATTTTTTTCCTCTGCCGCTACCAATATCGCCCGCGTTTTCCTACAATTTTGCGTGTTTCAACCAACTAGTATCAAAAGGCGCAGTCTAAAAATACATTTTCCTCTCTCCTCATTTGGTCCGAAACAAGGTTTATTCTGTCAAAATTGTTACCAATATTTCCAAGGTCACTGGCAAACGATAGTACCCTCACACTACGTTTCTGACTTGCTAAAGTTCAGCGCGACGACTGGCGTGGGGAAAGAAGACGCGTCACAACCCAACTATTTTTATTTCTACATTATCTTAACTTTATACTTGCAAATAATAATTGTATCGGTGTATCAATGTAATTTTATCACACATCTTCCCACTTGAGAACATGCACTGATGCAAGTTCAAAAACAGTGATACACATAGATCAAATTTGCTCCTTAGGCCTTGTGAATACTCTGATGTAGATCACAGTGATACCTACTGAGGAAATCTGCACCCACATTCTGTGACCCAGGAATGTATTCAATAGTGAATGAATATGGCTGTAGGAGCAACGACCATCGTAATAAACGACCATTTTCGTGCTTTGCCTGTGATAAAAATACGAGGGGCTGATGATCCGTTTGGACCACGAATGTTCTACCATATAGATAGATCTGGGACTTTCGTATGGCCCAGATCAAAGCAAGACATTCCTTTTCGCTCATTGAATAGTTTTGTTCCGCTTTGTTCAACTTGCGGCTAGCATAAGCGACTGGGTTCAGTTCCCCATCTTGTGAAGAGGACCTTTGCAACAAAGTGGCCCCCAGGCCCACATTGTTTGCGTCCGTTCTTACCACGAATTCCTGAGTCAAATCAGGCAATTTTAGGATAGGCTTGCTCGTGAGTTTCTCTTTTAATTCCATGTATGCTAATTCACACTGGGCTGACCAAACAATTCTATCAGGATTTCCCTTGCGAGTTAACTCAGTCAGAGGAGCACAAATAGAGTTAACATTTTTGATGTATTTCTGGTAAAAACCACATAACGACACCAAAGATCTCACATCTTTTTTTGTTTGTGGCCTAGGTGCTCTCTGCAATTCCTCAAGGTTCTTGGGATCAGGGGTCATGTTACCCTGATATACAGTATGTCCCAAGAATTCCAATTCTTTACATCCGATCAACATTTTGTTGGTCTAGCCGTCAAGTTAGCCTCTCTTAGTCTATCAAACAGCATAGTCAAAGAGTTAATGTGTTCCTCAAATGTTTCCGTAGCAATGAGGATATCATCCATAAAATTTGTGATGCATGGGTTATTTAGGGGATCCAACAATTTTCGCATCATCCTAGAAAACACACTCGGAGCATTTTTCAACCCAAACGGCAACATGTTGAATTCATAATGTCCTTCCGAAGTGCTAAACGCTAAATATGGTCGAACCTCAGGCTTTACTGGAATTTGATAATAGCCTTTGCTAAGATCCACCTTAGAAAAATATTTTGCCTTGTTCAGCCTGGCAAATAGTTGATTTGTATCCGGTAATGGATCCACCTGATTCTCTGTGACAGCATTCAGTTTCCTGTAATCTATGCACAGTCGATGTTCTCCAGATGGTTTCCGCAACAAAACCACACTAGAGCTATATGGAGATTCACTGTGAGAGATAATCCCTTCTTTCAACAAATAACACTGGCTAACAAAAAAAATTTTTTTTCTTTCTCTAACATTTCTATGTTTTTCTGGTCAATTTTAATGCGCTGTTTTTAAATCTGCAAACCGTTTTTCTCTATCAGGTCGGGATCTCTAGAAATACGCAATTGAAGTTTTTTAACAACGCATACAGTATTACAACATCATTCGTACAAGAAGTATAACAGTTATGTAGGCTTGAATTTCTTTGCAGTCGACTTTCGTCGGTGAATGGCATGTGGTACATCGCGATGAAGCATCCAACAATAATCGGCAAGCATGGTCACACTCCACCGTCCTTGATAACGTGACTCCATTACGGCGATATCTTGATGGAATCGTTCTCCATGTTCATCGCTGACTTCGCCAAGGTTGTCAGGGAAAAAGTCAAGATGCGAATCGAGCAAATGGATTTTGAGGGACATGTTACAGCCCATAATTCTGTATGCATCTATGCACTGCTTAACAATATGCACATAGTCGACAGATTTGTGATTTCCCAGAAAGTTATCGACGATCGATTTGAATGCCATCCATGCGCGAAGTTCACTACCATGTAACAAGTTCTCGAATTGTTTGTCTGCAATAACTTTCCTAATCTGAGGTCCTACAAAGATACCTTCCTTTATCTTTGCATCGCTAACTTGCGGAAACTTTTCTCGAAGATAAGTGAAAGCTTTGCTCGTTTTATCTAACGCTTTTACGAAATTCTTCATGAGCCCCAACTTTATATGTAACGGTGGTAAAATGATGCTGTCTTTGTTAACTAATGGCTCGTGTATTACATTTTTATGCCCGAGCTGCATACGATCCCTGATAGGCCACACCTTTCTTGCATAATGTTCCTGTCTGTTGCGGCTGTCCCATTCAAATAGGAAGCAACAAAATTTAGTATACCCAGTCTGCATGCCCGTGAGAATTGCAATGACCTTTAGGTCTCCACAAATCCGCCATTGGTAGTCATTGTACTTTATTTTTGCCAAAAGTATAGCCATATTGTCATAAGTTTCTTTCATATGAACAGAGTAGGCGACTGGAATTGATGAAAATAAATTTCCGTTATGCAGTAACACGGCTTTTAGACTAGTCTTGGAAGAGTCGATGAAAAGTCGCCATTCTTTGATTATGTGCTCATGACCGAGGTGCACCATTAGACCGTTTACATCTTTGCAATAGCAAATGTCATCATCCATCTCAAAGTATTGAACAAGTTCTCTGTCTATGACGAAATTTAGATATCGGAGTATTGGGCGCTAAAAGATTCCATTCTTTGAGTCGCGAACCGAGTAATTCCGCTTGTCCTTTGGTAAGAGCGAGATCCCGTATTAGATCTGAAAGTTCTGAATGGTTAATTAAGTGAACACCATCATTCACCGGTATATAATCCGAGTCAGAATTAGTTTCTAAAGCAGGTAAACTATCACTTTCTGATGGTTCATTCACGTCCAACGGATATTGTTCTGGTGGAACTGGGATCGGACACGTGATTGGATCATGAGGCACTGGTTTCGAAACCGATTCAATATTTGGATAAACCACAGACTTTCTAGTTTTAAAAGTGAAACCATGGATATTTGTCAAGCAGAAGTAACAATCAGTAGCGTGATTTGTCGGTTCACGCCATATTACTGGCACTCCAAAAGGCATCGACTTATGCTTCGGCGATTTTCGTAACCAACCTGCCAATGTATTTGCACAAGTCGAACAAACTGCATTTGGCTTCCAAGATTTATTTGCATCATCAACTTTCGAATCGAAATAAAGTTCATATGCTTTCTTTAGTAATGGTGTAAAGTTTTTCTGGTGAACACGATCGGTAAAATATCCGCACACGTAACAGAACAGATCAGCCGAATTTCTACAACTTCTAGAAGCCATATTTCGCTCAGAATTATTTCAAAATACAGTAACTATTTGAAAAATAGCGTAACATATGTCATGCATCTTTTAGCAGTATAAAAAGTAGAATTATTTTGCATTT
The DNA here is from genome assembly GCA_024509875.1 of Oreohelix idahoensis. Classification (NCBI taxonomy): domain Eukaryota; kingdom Metazoa; phylum Mollusca; class Gastropoda; order Stylommatophora; family Oreohelicidae; genus Oreohelix; species Oreohelix idahoensis. Next base: position 640,666 of record JAMPIV010011432.1, on the reverse strand, counting down.
TATTAATTTTTAATAAGTTATATAGTAAAAATGAAACGGAGCAAATAACGGTTTCCCAAAAATATATTTATTCACAAATATCTTAAGAACCCAATGTGATAGAGATAAACGGATTTCAAATTTGAAATCAGCGCAAGAAACTGACCTAAGAACACTTATTCTTATATAAGAAAGAAAAATGTTGTTTGTCAGTGTAATCAATCTCCTCTTTCAAAGCTTTCTCCTTTGCAAACGGGATAGTATAGGCTCTCATACAGATCGGTGTTGGGTCTACACGTTTCATATCATATTCCAACAAATTTTTGTGCTCCGGTTTGTCCGTTAACACGTCCGTATGATCAGTCAGAACCTTTTGAACCTGCTCCCTCTGTTTTTTCGTCAAGTGTTTACTGACTTTTACATGTGCAGGGGTCTCACATGTTTTTAGGGGGTACTCATGAGAGGCGAGTGGTTCATTTTTCATCCCCGTTGCTATCGACAAGGTCATTCAATGTGTTTCTTCCTGGATTTGCCTGTCCAGATACTTCTTTAGAAGGTTCACATGATATATTTTCTCTTTCCCCTTCTTGTCAATTTTATAATTTGTTCTAGACACCTTCTCTAGAACTGTATATGGACCTTGCCATCCAATTTGTAATTTGTTACTGCTGCCGGGTAGTAGAAGTAGCACCTTCTCTCCCACATTTAGTTCTCAATCCTTCGCTTTCTTATTGAAATAAGCAGCATGTTTTTTCCTGGCTTGTCTCAAATTATCATTAGCAAGTTTCCAGCCATTTTTTAGACGAGTGGTCAGCTCGTTCACATATTGATATGATGAGGTAACAGTCTCTTCTGCCTTCTCATCTGTCCACGTCCTCAACAAGGTTACATATGTACCTTTAATTTTGCTGACTTATTTTGCATGACACCTGTATGGTCCCTGACATTGGAAGCCTTATAGTGAGGACGTTTCTTCCTTGTATCATCACTCACAAATCGTCCACTACCAATTCTTTTCCGGGGTTTTTCTCCCCACTTTAATTTCATTGTGAGAGATCTTCTCTCCCTTTTATTTTCCTCCAGTTCACATAATTTCGACCGAGGGATTGTCGGCTTATTCTGGGGTAAAACCACTTTTTGTACTCGACACAGAGTTGCCATTCTAACACATTCAAGTGAAGACTGTGTGTGAAAAGGAGGTTCCCATTCCACTTTGTCTACATTAGTAAATTTATTTTTATTTTCAGGCCTAAGTTTGCCCCCGTGGCGTTTCTAGGTCCTGATCAATTTCCCCACGTGTGGGTGTTCCCTCATGAAATATGCCGCAGGCTTCTACAAAATTCTCAATAACTATCTTTACATCTTGCCAATAATATTTTTGAGAAACCTTTTGGCAGATGGTACATACTTTCTCGTGGTCCCCATCTTTTCCAACACGTAAGCTCCTTATTAAGTCTGCCCTATATGTCTTGGGAAGTACCAACTGTCCGTGACCATTGGATCCAGTTCCAGCCTTCCTATATAACAATTTATTCTTCATATAGTAATCTCTCTTGCTTGGGCAATTTTTTAAAACATGGCTTGAGTGTCCTGTCCTCAGCCTGTGCCTTCCTCATCTCCTCTGGATGAGTATTTATAGGTTCATCTTCTTCCTTCTTGGACTGTGATCTGGTCTGCATGTTGAGCTCTTTTTTTGGTTACTGGTGTTAGCTAGTGGTAGGTGTACCAGGGTACTAGCATCGTTACGCGAATGGTCCATAAAAATGATAAAAGAGCTATCCAACAAACTCCAACGAGTGGCAGGCAAATTGGCCAATACTGGGCTATACACAACTCGTTGGTAAAAGTTCATATAATTTATTGACGTGGCACAGAAGACGTTCACTAGGACGAATACATTGTTTGACGTGGACGATCAACAATTATGCATGGTAGTAATACAAAGTACAGTTTCTGATAATAATTATAGATCCTCTGCAGATCCATTGCAAATCAAGTTCCTTTCTACCCAAGTGATTATGGTTCACTAAATGTTACTATCAGTTGGAAGTTAAAGTAATATCCGTTGACCTTCTTCAAGGACATCTGCCATAGTAAACAGCTTCATACTAATGAATGATGTTTTCCCTACAGTAACTTGTCTTAATCCAAGACTTCCTTGTTTCATTACTTCACACAGTTAATAAGATCCATGTAGTTATACATAAAAAATACCAATAGGTTAGAGACTTCCTTTGGCTAACCTCTCTTCTATATGCCCAGACCTGGACGTTGGCATTACGAAATATAATGTTCAAAATATGATCAAATACATTCTTCGCTCGTAGGAATTTCCACTACGACAGATCTAAGTGAGGCTAAGATCTCTACTGTTCCATTCTAGGAACCCAGCAAATATGGATTCCCGCTAGACTCCAGTGATGAGTAGCCATTTCACTTACAAATCAACATTTTTAATAAAATGAGGGCTCAAAACAACTTACATATAGAACTGAATGTTGGCTTCGACCTGAAGACCAAACAATCCTTCATAAACAATTCTTCCACAGAATTGTACAGAATAAAATCAACACACACGGACAGTAAGTCCGACTTGCCCTTTTCAAATCCTGACGTCATACCCTAAACTAGGTAACCCGTGCGCCAAGAGCAAACTCACACTCTGCATGGTGCACGCCCGTGCGTGAATAAATCGAACGCACAAATAATATAACTATATCACGACTGGTGCGTACTCTGGCAGGACCATAGACTGCCCACTATGTAAAAAGTACGCAACAGCTTCCTTATGACCGGCCCTTAAAAAAAATTAATTCTATTAATTTTTTTTAACTAAGTACCCAAGAGAGGTGAGTCAAAACTACATCGACGTCTAAGAACATAAATCAAAGTCATAAAGTTATACAATATTAAGAAAAAGAATATTAAATGGAAATCAATATAACTAAATGAAAGTATGCATTAAAGCACACATCCACAATCGACCTACTTTGGAACGATGTGGTGAAATTCAAAGTAAAAGAAAGTTGGAAATGAGAACCAAAAGGATGATAAAAACATTCAACTCAATTTTCAAAAAACCAGAAACATATGATTTCCAATGAAAAATGAAAAACAACAATGATGGTAATTAATGACAAGGGAATAAAAAAAACAGAAAAATGAAAATAAAACATGCAAAGTGCAACAAAGCATAATTAAACACGCTAAGAAGCAACACCAGTAATGTTTCTAACATTAGTAAGGTGGACTAGTTATCTAAAAGTGGAAAGATCATGTACCATGAGAAGTAAATATAAGTACAAAGAGACACTTACAACTATTAAAGTTAGATAATGTGCACTCTACAATTACTTAAGTAGCTTAAATTGATTCCTTCTAATTAATATAGTTCTTAATTACAAATAAATCACTAATTACTAATTTATATAAGTAATAGTAAATTTTACTCAGTGTTACTGTTCCATCACGACTAGTTAGTAATCGGCGAGAATATGTTCTTAATGTTCCATACATGGTGAAAAGATATACTCTAACACAATATGTAGTATAATATGTTCCATAAGAATATTGACTATCTATTTATCACTATTAACAATGTTTCCATACTAATAAAAGTGTTACTACAACAGAAGTTATGTTATAATCCATAAAATTAAGTATATCCTGGAAATTATGCTGGTACGAATAATTCAGTTCCATACAAAGTATGTATAGAGGTTCAACGAATGATACCGTACAAAGTTCCTTATATTATATCTGATTGATTATCTGTGAGGACGTTTCAACATCCGGAAGTGGTTTAGGTTCGACAAGTTCGTTTGGGCATCTTGACAAACAGTCAGCAAACACATTTTTCACTCCAGGAATTGAACGAATTTCAAAGCTATATGGCTGGAGAGCTATCGCATATCTTGTGGACTTTGAAGATTTAACGTCCTTAGTGTTCAGTGCTGTGAGAGCTTTTTGGTCAGTTTCCACTACAAAGTGTGATCCCAATAAATATCGTTCCAGTTTTGTGATTGACCAAACTAAAGCAAGTAACTCCTTATCAAGAACGGAGTATTTCATTTCGCTCGTCGTCAATTTTCTCGAAACGTACATGACTGGAAACAAGGTGCCTGTATATTCTTGCATCAACACTGCAGCAATGGCGTAAGAAGATGCGTCACTACGAAGAATAAAGGTGAGATCTTTGTTAGGCAACCTCAAAACAGGAGCATTTGAAAAAAAATTTTTTTATAGAATCTAACGCGATTTGATGTTCGTTAGACCACTGTATCATGTTAGCTGTCCCTTTTCTCAGCAAGGAAGAAAAAGGAGCAGTTATAGTCGACAAATGAGGAATGAACTTAGAATAGAACTGTATTAGTCTTAAAGAGATCTGACTTGTTTTTTTTTGTCTTAGGTGCTGAGATGTTTAGAATCTTAGAGACATTACTGTCCTCAGTATACATCAAACCATGACCCATACGATGGCCTAGAAAGGAGATGTCATGAAAACCGACAAATGCCTTTGAAGGTTTTGCTGTTAAGTTATAATCCCGTAAAGTAGAAAGTAAAGCTTTTAATCCCTTAATATGTTCATCCCAAGAGTTACTGAAAAGACAGATGTCATCTATGTAAGTAATGACATCGGGACGATGAGACAGTATGCGGCGCATCATGCGTACAAAGGTAGCTGGCGCATTTACTAATCCAAATGGCATAAAATTCCATTGGAATAGACCCCGTGGTGTCGAGAAAGCGGTGAATGGTTTTGCTTTTGGTGTGAGTGGCACTTGCCAATAGCCCTTTGAGAGGTCAAATTTCGAAAAGAATGTAGCATGGGCTAATTTCACCAATAAGTCATCTAAGAGAGGTAAAGGTTCCGCATCGAATTTTGTAACTTTGTTTAATTTCCTGTAATCAACGCAAAGACGAATATTGTTGTCTTTCTTCCTAATGATCACCATAGAAGAAGAGTATGGTGATGAAGATGGTTCAATTATATTTAATTGAAGCATCTCATCCAATTCCTTATCAACCTTATCACGAAAGTGTAAAGGGATAGGATATGGGCGAACTCGAATAGGCGTATCGTCAGTCAGAATAATGTCATGTTGGATGACTGACGTATGACCTGGGATGTCAGTGAGGACATCCTCATACGAGTGTAGAATATTAGAGACTTGCTGACGTTGATCAGCCGAAAGAGTAGATGAGATAGTAACATCATTCCAATTCTCAGTGGAATGAAGTGGTACAACTGGTATTGGCAGTTGTACATCATCGAAAGAAGATTCTTCTTCTTGGATGACTGACAAACTAGAGTAGTGTTGAATAGGAGGTGTAGGATCGTCAGTTGCTTGGAACACTGACTGTAGATAATCAGGACGTGAGTAATACTCCTTCAACATGTTAATGTGGAAGGTTTTATGTTTACCATTAATATCAACGATGTAGTCGACATCGGATATTCTTGAGATAATCCTGAAAGGACCCCTCCAAGTAATTAATAGACGATTGTTATGAGTAGGTAGTAAGACAAAAGCTTCGTCACCAGGGAGAAGCTGGCGAAGACGTCTATACTTGTTTGCAAATAGACGAGCTTTTTCTTTAGCTTGTTCAGATGATGCAGTAGCTAGTCTACAAGCATCTATGATTCTCTTTCTCAAAGAGATCACATACTCATAAGAGGATTGAGTTTCATCTTCAATATTCTCTTCAACCAATAAATCGTGGATTAACGACATCGGTCCACGTGGTTGCATGCCAAAAACAAGCTGGAATGGAGAAAATCCCGTGGCTTGATTTTGCACTTCGCGATACGCAAAGAGGGCAGCGGGTAGGACCCGGTCCCAATTCTGAGGGTGATCTTGAGTCATCTTACCCAACAACTGCTTGAGTGTCCTATTTTGACGCTCAATTAACCCATTGGACATGGCATGGTAAATTGAACTAAGAGATCTGTCTATACCTAATGTCTTCATAACTTGTGACATGGATTCAGAAATGAACTGGACACCATGATCCGATAAGATCTTCCGTGGAAAACCTATGCGTGAGAAGATCAACATCAAAGCCTCTGCTACACTGGCAGATGAAGTGTTCTTCAGAGGGATGGCCTCAGGCCAACGAGTACACATATCAATGCAGGTAAGGATATGCGTATGTCCTCTGGCAGATGGTAGCATCGGACCAATAATGTCAATAGCCATTTTGTCAAATGGTCTAATCGGGATGTCCGCAGCTTGAATAGGAGCCGCATGAAATGGACCCCGTACTTTAACCTCCTGACATATCAAACATGAACGACAATAGAGAGTAATATCTCTATGAACGCCCGGCCAGTAGAATGCAGAAAGCACTCTGGATTTGGTACGCGAAAAACCCATATGGCCTGCGCATTGCGAATCGTGAGCATGTCGTAATATCCGAGATCTCATAGCAGACGGGACTAGAATCTGAGAACATAAGGATGAATCCTTTTCCCGTATCAATCTAACTAAAATCCCATTTTTAAGAATAAAGTCATGTCTAGATTTTGCAAGTTTGTTGCTGGTATTCTTTTTGTTCACATACTGAAAGAATTTTTTTAAAGAATCATCATTCTTTTGTAACGTTGTAAACAACTCCCGTGAAATAGGGGTATCGTCATTGCAAGTGGTATGAACTGTAGGTTCAGACGGTGTATCATGCGACATAACAGTAGCTTGCGCTCTGGTCACTACTGCATTAGCAGCCTGAATATGTCGCTCTTCCCATGCAGCAATTTGCTGAGGGGTACACTCTGTTATACCATGTACGCGACCTAGGATGACATCACAAATTGGATTTGGAAGGAGGCATGCGTGGATCTTTCCTGAAAAAAATGGTGTGTTAAGATCAATAATAGCTGTAGGAAAGGTTTCCACAGTGCCGCCGAAGGTGACGCACTTGACAGTATGGCCAGTGGCACAACGAGGGTCGATCAGCGAATTCCGTACACCGACAGTGCTACAACCTGAATCAAATAAAAGAGAGCATGGAATGGCATTGACATATCCTCTGTTAAACTTAAGAGAACCCTGTCCCTGGTGTACTGACGCAGACGTGGCCGTGCAGACCGCAGGTAGACTAGGCAAAATATGTCCGCAGCGTAGCGTCGTGATCGCCTTGGGTTGGAAAAGAGTCGAGCATTCTGGACAATTTTTTACCTGATTACAATCAAGAGAACAAGACAAGGCATTATGAGTATCAGCACCTTTACCCTGTTCAATGTTAGCCTGTGTATCACTTAAAGCGACATTAGAATGTCTACGTGTATTGCTCGAAGATCTATCTCTTCGTCACGATCGATTATGATTATTGGCATTAAAATTGCCACTATTACCATTTCTGCTTGAGTTAAAATCTGGATGAGTACGCCAATTATTGTAATTAACGTTGTGATGTTGGCTAAATGATTTATTCCAAGAACCTTGTCTATTTTGTGGAACCTGAGATTTTGATCGCCAGTTTTGTTTATTATAATTTCCTTGATTATATTTAAAATTATTGTTACCAAAATCTCGCGATCTATGAGATTGGTTCCAAGAAACATTAAATAGAGCAGATTGTTGAAATTGCTTCCCCTTATAAAAATTACCATTGTTGAAATTGTCATTATTTCCCTTATTGAAGTATCTGTCGTTACTCAATGAACGATTGCGTGGAAAATTATTTTGTTGTATGGCAAAAGCAACTGGCAATTCACTTTTAATCTGTGCATTACTTAGATCCATGAATGGATGAGCAGTGCAGAAATTTTTAGAATGTTCTTCTAGATCTTTCATAGACAACGGTTTTCGTTCGTGCAAAAATGCAAGAAATGCAGGATTTACTGACGATAGCACCTTATCGCGCAGTAGTAAATCGAAAAGACCTTCATACGACTTTTCTATCTTGGACAATTCGATCCATCTTTCCAAGGTGAGCCGTATTTGGGAAAGAAAATCAATAAAATGCTTTCCTGATTGCGGTAGCAACGTTCGAAAACGCAATCTGTATTCATTTTCCGTCATTTGGAATTTCCTAAGAAGAGCAGCTCTAAGCGCGTCATAATTATTCTTTTCAATAGTACTGGTAGTATGATAAACTGCCAACGCATCCCCTGTGAGTAATCTGGATAAATAAGTACAATATAGAGCTTTATCCACATTATAAGACCTACAAGTGGCCTCAAATCTATCTAAAAAGAATATTACGTCGTCAGACGGGGGATTAAATTTAGGTAATTTAAGGTGAACTTCCTTAAAATTATCATGTCTGGATGAAGATTGGCCTTCGAAAGTTCTCTTAGAATTAGCTTCTTGAGTTAACCTAATTATATCATATTCTACCTCTGCTAATTTCAGATCATGTTGTCGTTTCCTTTCATTTTCCTCTGCTTCAAGTTGAAATCCTTTGCATTTTCCTGAGCTATAAATTTTCTCTCCTCCATTTCTCTTTGCCTATTTTCCATTTCAATTTTAAGTAGCCTTTCTTTTTCCGCAGAATCTCTTTGCTTATTTTCCATTTCAATTTGCTTATTTTCCATTTCAATTTTAAGTTTCTCTTCAGCCTCCAATCTTTTCTGTTCTGCCTCACGCTGAAATCGTTTCTCTTCTAATTCAGCGGCTAATCTCATTTTTTTCTCATTTTCCGCAGCTTCAAATTTCCTTTTCTTTTCATTTTCCTCAGCCTCAAATTTCAAATTTTCTAATCTTAATTTATCAGCTTCCAATCTTTGAGCTTCCAACCTTTGAGATTCTTTATATTCCGTCATAGCGAATTGTCTTACCTCTTCATGAGGTATCTGAAGAGCTTTCGCTTGTTTAATGAAATAATCTAGTGAATACATTATGCTTTATAAGTAGTCACAATACTCTTACTTTCTTAAATGATAATTAATTAATGTAGATTAACTATCCCTGTTAATTCACCAAGTGGCCTTCGTTCCTGTCCTAGAACGGTAAATTATTGTCATATACATGTTAAATATATTAATAATTAATAAAGTAATTTATGCAATGAAATGTTATGAAAGCAACAACGTGATAGACAATAGAAACAGTACTGACAAGACGAAATAATCAAAGACAAGTGAAAACAATCGCAGAAATCAAATAAAATAAAAATGTGAAACTAAAATAGGATGTCGTAAAGAATTACGATGACAACTGCGATAAGATAATAAACAAGACAATGAACAACACAGTGTATAAACATAGGTTTTGTAAAAAAATCAACGATACTGGCCACCAGATGTTGGAATCTTCCTGTTGCGTGGTGATGATTATCGATATGTTGGTGTTCTTGACTGGCACTACTGGCAAGGGCGATGCCAGAAAAAGGTCGGGCTTAAAGTCTCTATTGCCGACTTACAAATGTTCAACGCAAAATATATATAGTGGGCCGTGTAACTGAATGGCCAGCAAGACAATGTCAACACAATGGCACGTCAATTAGATTGGAGCCAAGTATTAAAGTTGACGACATAATTTATTGTGCACTGACAGGTACATTGACATCACAAAGTCAGACGACGTAGCATCATTATAATGGCGTGGCATAAACGTTAGGTATTCTGATCAATCATATAGAAGTAGGCATCAACATCAATAGTATAGATTACAGCATCGGGGCATCACAATTCATTGCATTTTCAATCATGAACTTGATTGACATTTCATAACGGCCGACTTCTCAAGGACGGCGGTGAACTTCACGGCCAATAATTCTATCATGCCTTTCAATACGGAGCTTGCCTACAACGCCAAGGGTTTTATTGAATAACTAACCCTCAAATATGTACGAAGAATAATCCTGATAATATTCGGTCAGGATTCTGGATCCCACTAACAACACAACATGGCATATGTGTTGAAATACAGCCAGATTATAATAAAATGACGAAATTAGCATGTTAAGAATATGCAACGAGCCCTGCACTGGCTAACATAGATACTCATTAACAGGAGGTTTATTATCTCTACATGACTGCTTCCCTCAATCCGGCAAGACTTACAAATCGGCTCCGTCTAGAGACAACCGTCTCAGGCCATAGGCATTAGGCATCCCCCTTTCATAACGTCCATCTTATTCTCCCTGAGCGCACCCGTTGCGCTTCTGTGTTCAACCTCGTGTCAAATCGCGCGTAACTAATTAATAATATACATATTCTTAGCTGTGCTAAACATTTAAAATTACGCGCGCAAAAAGAACGCAACAGATACCTTCCACCCATGAGACCAAAAAAGCGAAGCTTTTTTTTTGATTTAACTTATACCCACGACATCGATCAAGTTCATTTTCACAATTAATGTAATAGCATTTAAATGTGAAGGTATGTGTGAATATTACTATGTGGGATGAAGTATGGGAAAAGGAAAATAGATTCCAAATTCAAAACTCAAACAAAAGAAATGACACTTCCCCATACCGGCCACCAAATACTGTTGAGCTCTTTTTTTGGTTACTGGTGTTAGCTAGTGGTAGGTGTACCAGGGTACTAGCATCGTTACGCGAATGGTCCATAAAAATGATAAAAGAGCTATCCAACAAACTCCAACGAGTGGCAGGCAAATTGGCCAATACTGGGCTATCCACAACTCGTTGGTAAAAGTTCATATAATTTATTGACGTGGCACAGAAGACGTTCACTAGGACGAATACATTGTTTGACGTGGACGATCAACAATTATGCATGGTAGTAATACAAAGTACAGTTTCTGATAATAATTATAGATCCTCTGCAGATCCATTGCAAATCAAGTTCCTTTCTACCCAAGTGATTATGGTTCACTAAATGTTACTATCAGTTGGAAGTTAAAGTAATGTCCGTTGACCTTCTTCGAGGACATCTGCCATAGTAAACAGCTTCATACTAATGAATGACGTTTTCCCTACAGTAACTTGTCTTAATCCAAGACTTCCTTGTTTCATTACTTCACACAGTTAATAAGATCCATGTAGTTATACATAAAAAATACCAATAGGTTAGAGACTTCCTTTGGCTAACCTCTCTTCTATATGCCCAGACCTGGTCGTTGGCATTACGAAATATAATGTTCAAAATATGATCAAATACATTCTTCGCTCGTAGGAATTTCCACTACGACAGATCTAAGTGAGGCTAAGATCTCTACTGTTCCATTCTAGGAACCCAGCAAATATGGATTCCCGCTAGACTCCAGTGATGAGTAGCCATTTCACTTACAAATCAACATTTTTAATAAAATGAGGGCTCAAAACAACTTACGTATAGAACTGAATGACCAAACCATCCTTCATAAACAATTCTTCCACAGAATTGTACAGAATAAAATCAACACACACGGACAGTAAGTCCGACTTGCCCTTTTCAAATCCTGACGTCATACCCTAAACTAGGTAACCCGTGCGCCAAGAGCAAACTCACACTCTGCATGGTACACGCCCGTGTGTGAATAAATCGAACGCACAAATAATATAACTATATCACGACTGGTGCGTACTCTGGCAGGACCATAGACTGCCCACTATGTAAAAAGTACGCAACACTGCACTGTTGCCATGACCACAGGTCTCTTGGGATTCCCCAAAAAGACATAACGACACCCCAATATCAGAGGGTTGATGGGTGCTTCTATCACTGCTGCTCTGATTACTCCTTCGACATAGCGAGTTTTCACTGTTATCCTTGCAATGGGAAGTGTCATGAGTGGTATGTCCTTGGTCGCCTCTTGTATCTCCACTGTTTCTGTGGTATACTGATCTGGGTTCACCAAGTGCGAACTCACGACAGAATCAAAATCTAAACCTGCATCATAAAGGCACATAATGGTGACCCCATTACAGACTACACTCTCACACACTGGGGGGGTGATAAGGTTCCTGCTGTCCAGTAGGTTTGTCCTTTACTCCCTTGTTCCCCATTTTCATATCAGCAAATCCAGAAGGTTTCTTAGTACAAACTTTAGTGTCATGTCCTTCCCTCTTACATCATTTACAATATAATCTGCCTTGATGAAAAGGTTTTCTTTCATCATATTTTCTGTCATTGAACTGTGGGTTTTTATTTCTATAGTCATTTCGTGGCCTATCAAAGTTTTGCTTACCTTTGTTGTCAAATTTATTAGAGTTTTATGGGGCCTTATAATTTTCTGCATGTTTCTTTTTGGCGCCAGCTACCTCTCCCTGGGCCGCCTGATACCTCTCAGCGACATTAAGTAACTCACCCAACCTCTCTGCGCCTTGTTCCTTGAGAAACTTTCTCAAGTCTGGAGCCATGGACTCTCTCAATTGCTCAATAAGAATCATTTCTTTAAGATCTTGGGTTTTCCCAAGAGCAGTCCATTTCTCCAAGTAGGTCTCTAAACGTGCAGAGAACTGGTGATAGGTCAGTAGCTTGGCATTTCTAAACTTTTTCCTATAAAATTCTCCATTCTTTTCATACCTTAGCAAAAGAGCCTGCTTTAACATGTCATAATTGTCTTGGTCATCTTTGCTCATCTTTGCAAACACTTCATAAGCTGTTCCCCTTAGACCCTGGGATAACTTTAAACTCCACCTTTCTTTCTCTAACCCATAGGTGGTGGCTAAAACTTCAAACCTGGATAAAAATGATTCAATGTCATCATCCCTCTCTACAAAATGGTCTAAATGGAACCCCATATCTGAGGTTGAGGCTCCCTGACTAGCAGTGGCATCGGAGGTAGAAGGGCTGTTACTACCTTCAGGAGCATGGCCTTGTAATTCCAACTCCCTTAGTCGTAACTCATGTTCCCTCTGTAACCGTTTATCTTCTGCTTCCCTTTCGGCCTTTTTCTCTTCTCTTTCCTTTTCTGCAGCTCGTCTTCTTTCCTCAGCCTCCCTCTCGGCCTTTTTTTCTTCCAACTGGAGCCGTTTAATTTCAGCCTCCCTATCCGCCTCCAATGCCCTAGCCTCTTTGTCAGCCTCAATCTGTAACCTTTTAATTTCTTTCTCTACTTCTAATTTTCTTTCTGCTTCTAACTTCCTATCCTCTCTATCACTTTCAATAAATTTATCAACCTCTGAGGTTACATACTGAACCAACTCTGGTCCATCCATACCCATCTCTTTTGAAGCCAGCACAGCAGCAGATCTGAACTTTGCCAAGTCTGCCATAATATCAATTTTAACAATGTTCTAAGGCAAATTTCAAAACTCTAATTAACAAGGTATCAACAATGACTAATAACTTAACTAATTACTGGCCGTGACAAATCATCAACTATTTCTCCACCAAAAGTACTTTAATTTTTTTTTTTTATATTGAATATTATTTATTTTGCTAATTTTAAATCCCGGGAGCGAGCTACCCACTATAAGTGATAAGATTAAATTCCGGAACAGGAGACCCCAATATATGTGGTGGTTTTTGATGTTATGATTGTTGTTATTGTATTTCCTATTGTACTGAGTGAGGTCAGCTGTAAAGGTCCCTGAATATCTAAGGTTAGAGTGAGTTATCAGGGGACGTTTCTGCTACCACCTTACGATCTCACTCAGACTTATTCTTGACTAGTATGTCTGATAGCTACGTCCAATGTCTAGGGTTATGAACATGTGATGTGATATTAATTCAATACTTAAACACACACACACAAACAAATATTTAATTTTATGATCAACTGAACTAACACTTGGGTTTAAATTTTGATAGTTAACACTTTTTTTACAATTTTATTTAGTCCTGAACGAGATATTCTTTTGTTCAGGACTGTCAATTTCAAAATGTAATCAATTTATGGATATATACATAGATATATATGAAATTTTAATTAACTAAAAGGACAATATGTCCATACACATTATAGAATTTATACTCAAGGTTGTTGATCTAATTTATTCTCACTACACTGTTACTGGAGTGCTGGTCGGTGTAAAGGGCAATTTTTACTATCTTGCAATATAATACATTTATATTCTTATTATGTTCGCAAATATTTTGTAAGCAAAGTATTTCCTTTTTTAAGTGCTTAAGGAGAAGTCATTTTCGGGTTGCTTCCCTTGAAAATAGTTCTGTCATCTTCGATCGGACTCCGCAGACGACTCTAGGCCTACTGTGATTTATTATGTGGCTGGGTAGGAATAGATTGTTCTTGCTTCAGTATATCTATGGCCTGAATTTATACGTAGTGTTTGTATGAGTAGGACGAGTCTGTCTTATATATGGATATCTTTGCATTTCTAAGTCGAACTAATTTGGTTGTCGCTAGAAAAGGTCAAAGGCTATGCAGCGGAAGTATCGCTAGCAAGGGGTGTGATCCATGGCTGTCATCCTGTGAGGATGCCGAGTTTTGTTGTAGCAGGCTTTTTGCCGAAATAGTGATCTATATATGGATGGGGAAAAGTGATAATCATTTAGACATGTTGTATGTACTTTACCCCAGTGTTTATTCTCTTTTGCCAAGGAATGGCAAAGTTATATTTCGCATAAAAAGGTAAAACCACAATTTATTATGAACTTGGGCTTCGCCATCGTTGTTGATAAGCAGATGCACAGTGGTACTTTTAAAAAGAATATCCATTCAAAGGAAGAAGACATTCCTATGTATCAGCACTGGATTGTATGATATTATTCAATTACCTCTATGAGAGAATCTATGAAGAAATGAGGACATTTAATGAATGACTAATTTTGGTCTATATTCTATAGTGAGTGAAGCTCACGAGAGAGAGAACAGCCATGTTGAAATTCATATACTTTGTATTTATCGAGTGAGAAAAAGGGATGCCTGTACTATCGCTCGATGAACCAAGAGATCACTGCTACATGTGAGAACCCATGTCTGGGATTCCTATATTATGAAATATATATATATTGAACTTTACGTGAAGGAATATTCGCTAGACGAGGTTAGGTCTAGGAGCCTTCCTATGTATTGGTTATGGTCTGACGTGCCCAGTCAGTAAAGCCAGATGATTTACATGATGGAACGCTGAATGCTTATTTACGAATGCTCCATTATGATATTTGCCAAGCATGAATGCTAACTTAAGATGATATTCCTGTGATCAACATTATGCTGTCTATGTCGACATTTGTTCCTGTAACCATACACGTACTGTCCACGTGTGCGTCCCATTAAATGTTATAAAAAGACCACCGTAGTTCCAGTACTTCTTGAATTCGAACAGTGTGAGTATGAGTGATGTACTACCAACCTGTCAACTCTATCGAATCATTCTACCATTCGCGTACTGACATTCAGATACACACTCATTGTTTACACTCACATTCTTGTCGGAGCCTCATCACGTTCCAGGACAAGATGACCTGTATGACCAAAACTGTGCTGGGTTTGATGAGTTGACAATCGTTACACTTTACTACACCAGTCCCAACATCTACATTTATCCACTGGTGGACATTCACATCATTTAGCAAATAAAGCATGATTCAACAACTAGTAGCCAGTATGAGTTAACAACTACACAAAGAGTTTAACAACTGGTGTGCCAGCTTCCTGGGTCAACCTGCACAGTGACCATATTGAGAAGTAAACTACTGAGACCAGACGTTCCTTGGGGTCTGTTACGACACACAAATACATCAACAGTACAACTCTACAGTGATGTCAGCGTGACCTGTCCTGTCGAGAGTATGCAGTAACTAGGTCAGGGTTTGTTGACATTTGGTTCATTGGACATTTGCCATACAACTGACAGTGTTACACAGCAAGCTTGGTTGAAACATAGAACATTACACATCAGGACTGGAGAATATTTGACAGTGTTTGCGAAAGAAAATGTTATTGAACTGAGAAGTCCTACATTGATTGTTATCATTCAAATCAACGATGGAGCTTCTATTTCTGTGTTGAATTTAAAATAATTAGACCAGAAGTATTTGTTTAATAAAGTACCACAGTACTGTACTATTAGGCAGTGTAACTGAGCCTTCATTCCAACACACTCTTTCTGCAACACTCTATTTACATCATATTGCCATACTATTTATGCATTTATGTATTTATGTTTAAATATTTATATGTGATATTTGTTTGTATCCAGCGGGTTGTTGTTTCGGTTGGGCGGTGTCACACAGCAGAGTATCCCACGTAATAGAGGGTCTGATGTGTGCGTTTCTATAGGTGCAATTTTCTTGATTGAAAATTTGCTGCGACAGCTGTTGCTATTAGTGTTAGCTGTGAAGACTGTACTCATTGTTGTTTTTGTAATATTCCTCTGTTCTTTAGTTTGTTTTGATTTGTTTGTAATTTGTTGGTCTACCCTATTCTATCTTTCAGTTCTATTCTCAATTTATATTTATATACTGTGGCGTTATTTGTATTTGTTATCCTCTTGCGGTTTATCTTTTATTGTTTTTCCCATTTGATTTATTTCATTTCCGCAAATGTTTTCATGTTCTTCTGTATAACTGTTTTGTTTTGTGCCTGATCGACATACACTATTTAAAATATAGTTGATCATATAAATTGATGTACAAGAATCAACTGATAGTTAATTGCTATTACTAAAGGTACACAGTTGATGATATAAAACACTATTTCTGGTGCACTGCACTTATATTATAGAGTGAACCAGCAACTTATAGCTGTTATTATATAAGGATTTATACAAGACCTTTGTAAGGCTTGTTTCCCACAGTGATTGGGATAGTTAAGTACTATTTTTCACAGGTTACAAAGTTATCATACAAGGTCTTTGATTAAGACTAAGAAAGTGAATTTATTTACTTTTGCAAATTACTGATCTTATTAGACAAGATGTCTACATTAGATTATTTTATCACACAAGGCAGGGCTCTTGATAAGACTGGTCAGCAATTAGAAGAATGGGCAGTTGCTCAATATGACAAAGCATTAGCTGCAGAAGAGAGAAAACTTGCTGCTGCTGCTGAAGAAAGAAAAGCATTGATTGAAGAAAAGAAATTAGAAGCTGAGGAAAAAAAATTACAAAGAGAGGATGAACAAAAGAAATTGCAGATACAGACTGATGAAAAAAGATTCCAGATGGAAATGGAAAAAGAGAAAAGAAAAGATGAAGCTGCTGCTGAAGAGAAAAAATTACAAGCTGCTGCAGAAGAGAGAAAATTACAAGCTGAAGCTCAAGAAAAAAAAGCAATAAGAGAACATGAACACCAAAAAGAACTTTTAGCATTTGAGTTAGAAAAGTTAAAGTTAACAAACATAAGTAATGTTAATCAAGCATCTAGTGGTAATGGTAAACCCTTTACTTACAAGGTCAAGGTACCAGCGTTCAACCCTTCCAGTGATGACATAACATTCTGGCTAAATAGATTTGAACGCTCGTGTCGAGCACATAATGTGGACAAATCACAATATGCTAACCAGTTATCAGAAAATCTGAAAGGTGATTCTCTGACTAGTTTAAGTTTGGTTGAAGAGGCTGACAAAGATAACTATGATGTTATTAGGGCAGCCTTATTAAAGAAGTATCAGTTGTCTGAAGAGGGTTATCGGAAGTTGTTTAAGACAATGGTGCCTGAGGCAGGTGTAGAATTCTCAGAATTCATTGCAAGGACACGTCTTACATTTGATCGTTGGATTGAGCTATCCAAAACAGAAAAGACTTATGAAGCCCTTATGGACTTGATACTCAGAGACAAGATTATGTCAAGTATAAATAAACCTTTCCTCGAATTCTTACATGAGCGTAAACCTAAGTCTCTAAAAGAAATGGAACAGTATTGTACCCAATACGTCACTGCACATCCGGACGTAGCTATTAGCAACAGTAAGGTTAAAGAAGGTATGCCAGTTGCTTCTGCAACACCATACAACCCTAATCACTCTCACAAATTCCAAGGACCTCAAAATAGGTTTAATAAAAAAGGTAACTATTACAGTTATCAGAACCAAGGTAACCAATCATTTCAGGGTTCTTCTTCGAATACCTGGAGAAGAGCTGACAGCCCTCGATTCAGGGGTGGTCATAATTACAGGAACTTTCGCAAAGGAAGTCATTCTAGAAACTATCCAAGTTTTCCTTCATGGAGACAACAGGATCATAATTACCGAGATACTCATTATAATGAATATGATGATAGTAACCAAAGGAGCTATGATTCAAACCCGAGTAGGGGTTATAATAGTGGAAACAATGATAAGTACAGAGGCAATAATAACAGAGGTAGAGCACAATTCAAAAAACATAAAGCTCATTACCAGGCGAACTCTGCACAGCAAGAGTCCCACGAAGCCTATAAACAAAATAAAGATAATGATGACTCTAATAATATGGCATGTGCCGCTTTTGATTTTGGGAGAGCATCTCAGTGCCCCCAATGCAAAACATTATTTGAGCCAACCACAGTGTCTACTTTAAGCTGTGGCCATCCTCTTCCCGCTCTTCCTGCGTCAATCGCGCATGATGGGAGAGGTTCTCTTGTCTTACACAAAGGTTTAGTAAATGACAATCCAGTCTCAGTACTTTTTGATTCTGGATGCACAACTATTGGGGTTAGGCAGTCACTCATAGATCCTTCTCATTCTACAGGCAAAGTAGTCAAATGCGTAACATTTGGCGGCACCATAGAGAAATACTCTACCGCTATCATTAGGATTGCTACTCCTTTCTTCACAGGAGATGTACACGCATGTCTTTTGCCGGATCCGATCGCTGATCTTATCATCGGTCGCATTCACGGAGTCAAAGAATGCACTCCGGAGCAAATTTCCGTTTGGGAAAATCAAAATATGCAATCTGCTAATGCAGTAGTCACTAGAGCTCAAGCTCTCAATATGCCTGAAACTTCATCTGTTGAAGATAATGAAGTGCATAACCAAGATGATCCCTTGGTAATTTCTCGTGACTCGTTTATAAAACAACAAGAAGAAGATCCGACTCTTAAGAAATTCTTCACTCTTGTAACGAAAGGTGATCCGAATAAAGATTCAAATTGTAAATCTTGGATTACAATGAAGAATGGCGTACTTGTACGTATGGTGCAAGACTCCACTAAGTCAAGTCATTCTCAGATTCTTGTACCCAAGAATTTGAGAGTTAAGATCTTACAACATGCACACGACTCTCAGTGTGCTGGTCACATGGGTTTTTCCCGTACAAAGTCAAGAGTTCTTGCGGCTTTCTTTTGGCCTTTTGTGAACAAGGACATACGGATCTATTGTCGATCCTGTAAAGTATGTCAAGAAGTCAAATCCAAAGGTCCTCGTCATGCTGCGCCTATTCAGGCTGCAGATATTCCTATTCGTCCATTCCAGAAAATGGCGATAGACATCATTGGTCCATTCAAGATCAAATCTGCTAGAGGACATCAGTTTATCTTAACGTGTGTAGACATGTGCACACGTTGGCCAGAGGCTATCCCTCTAAAGAGCATTACTACCGCTGACATTGCAGATGCTCTTTGGCTTATATTTTCTCGGCTGGGATTCCCCGGAGAAATATTATCAGATCATGGCACCCAACTGATATCGGATACCATGTCTCAAGTAATGTCTACTCTACAGATAGAGAGATCTTTGAGTAGCATCTATCATCCTATGTCCAATGGGATGGTCGAGCGACTAAATAGAACACTTAAGAACTTATTAGGGAAGATAACTGAGGATCATCCTCAAGATTGGGATAGGGTTTTACCCGCGGCCCTCTTCGCGTACAGAGAGGTCCCCAATGAACATACAGGGTTTTCTCCCTTTGAACTTGTCTTTGGCGCGCGACCGCGCGGCCCAATGTCTTTGCTGCATGATCTTATAACAGCTGACAATATTGACGATGACACAAAATCTTCTTACGAGTATGTCATCGCGCTGAGACAAAAGATTATCGAAGCATGCAAATTGGCAACGTCCTCTTCTGAATTTGCTAAGCAGAAGGCAAGACAATTTGCTAATAAGAAGAGAACTTTACGACAACTTTGTCCTGGTGACAAAGCATTTGTTTTGCTACCTTGTCGTGAAAATAGACTCCTTATTAGTTGGAAAGGTCCGTACGATATAATATCGAAAATTTCAGATGTTGACTACATCGTCGATATTAACGGGAAGCATAAAACCTTCCACATCAATATGCTTACGGAGTTCCATGAACGTCCTGACTATCTACAGCCTATTTTCCAGGCAACGGACGATTCTCATGTCAAACATGGTCATTACTCATCACTGTCTGTAATACAGGATGAGGAAACAAGTTTTTCGGATGTTAATCTCCCGCTTCCAATGATCCCACTTCATTCTAGTGAATCATGGAAAGACGTTACTGTTTCTCCTGATTTGTCTCTAGGAGAACGGCGACAAGTTTCGTCTATGTTACAAACATTTCAGGATGTCCTCACTGACATCCCTGGACAAACTCATGTCATTGAGCATGACATTGTTCTAACTGAACATACTCCAATTAGGGTTAGGCCTTATCCTATCCCTATACATTTCCAAACACAGGTTGAAAAGGAGTTGGATGAAATGATAGATTTACAAATAATCGAACCATCCACTTCTGCATATTCTTCGCCGATGGTTATTGTTCGAAAAAAAGACAATAACATACGTCTTTGCGTTGACTATCGCAAATTGAATCAAGTTACGAAGTTCGATGCTGAACCTATGCCTTTACTAGAAGAGTTACTTACTCGTCTTTCTAAATCGCATTTTTTCACTAAACTTGATTTGTCTAAAGGATATTGGCAAGTTCCATTATCCGAACGCGCCAAACCTCTTACCGCTTTCTCTACTCCCAGAGGCCTTTTCCAGTGGAATTTTATGCCTTTCGGCCTTATGAACGCACCAGCTACATTTGTACGCATGATGCGTCGAATCCTATCGTATCGGTCAGATGTCATTGCTTATCTAGACGACATCTGTCTTTTCAGCGATACTTGGGAAGATCACTATTCAGGATTAGTTGAATTATTATCAACTCTGCGTGAGTATAACCTGACAGCAAAACCATCTAAAGCTTGTATTGGCTTTAGCGAAATTGCTTTCTTAGGCCATCGAGTAGGTCACGGTTTCTTGAAGACAGAAGACCATAATATCACTAAGATACTTAACATCTCTATCCCTAGGACTAAAAAGCAAGTGCGAAGTCTTTTAGGTCTCATACAATTTTATGGACGTTTCATTCCGAATCTGTCCTCTATCATGGCACCTCTCTCTACACTATTAAAGAAAGGGTCGCCTAACATGGTTCACTGGTCTCATGAATGCCAATCTTCACTAGAGAAGATCAAAACTATGTTTTCATCACCACCTATTTTAGTGTTACCTACAACAGA
Source organism: Oreohelix idahoensis (assembly GCA_024509875.1). Lineage (NCBI taxonomy): Eukaryota > Metazoa > Mollusca > Gastropoda > Stylommatophora > Oreohelicidae > Oreohelix > Oreohelix idahoensis. The sequence continues at coordinate 619,479 of JAMPIV010011432.1, read as the reverse complement.
TAAGACATTTGTTCTTCGTAGTGACGCTTCATCCACTGGGATTGGAGCGGCACTAATGCAAGAGTACTCTGGAACTCTGCATCCTGTAATGTACATATCCAGAAAACTTAATGCTGCAGAAAGGAATTACTCGGTTTTAGACCGTGAATTATTGGCAATGGTTTGGTCAATTCTCAAACTCCAAAGATTCCTTCTGGGCGCGCATTTCGTAGTGGAAACTGACCAAAAAGCTCTTACGGCTATCCAAAGTAAGAACTTGAAGAGCTCGAGATCAACTCGATACGCAATCGCTCTTCAACCTTTTCATTTTTCGGTACGAGCTATCCGTGGTTCAGAAAATGTGATGGCGGACATTCTGTCCAGATGCCCACATGATGCCACTTAACTGTTAAATATTGGATCTTTTTAATATGTATAACTTTACAACAGTTATTTTTTGTTTCTTTACTAAGATACACATTTGTAATTTAATAATAGAATGATGGTATCGCTACTTAGCGGTTTATTGATGTTAATTCACCGCTGTTCTTTGATGATTGTTTCTTCATAAATCATAAATTTAAGATTGTAGTGTGAATTTTTGGTATGCATTGTATAATTACCAGAATTGTATTATACGTACATCACACCTTCCTGGAAACATTTATTCGTAGGGAAACAATTTCTCTCAGATTTTGAGATATATATTCTCACCGGTCATATTAGGAATTATAGTTATTCCTGATATTTTCATCTGCGCAGTATTCTTGCGTTGTGAGCCTATTCTACGGTGCTCCTAGATGTATTTAAAAAAAAAAAATTTATTTTTTTTTTCCCGGGAGGTGTGGTAAGACTGTAAAGGGCAATTTTTACTATCTTGCAATATAATACATTTATATTCTTATTATGTTCGCAAATATTTTGTAAGCAAAGTATTTCCTTTTTAAGTGCTTAAGGAGAAGTCATTTTTGGGTTGCTTCCCTTGAAAATAGTTCTGTCATCTTCGATCGGACTCCGCAGACGACTCTAGGCCTACTGCGATTTATTCTGTGGCTGGGTAGGAATAGATTGTTCTTGCTTCAGTATATCTATGGCCTGAATTTATACGTAGTGTTTGTATGAGTAGGACGAGTCTGTCTTATATATGGATATCTTTGCATTTCTAAGTCGAACTAATTTGGTTGTCGCTAGAAAAGGTCAAAGGCTATGCAGCGGAAGTATCGCTAGCAAGGGGTGTGATCCATGGCTGTCATCCTGTGAGGATGCCGAGTTTTGTTGTAGCAGGCTTTTTGCCGAAATAGTGATCTATATATGGATGGGGAAAAGTGATAATCATTTAGACATGTTGTATGTACTTTACCCCAGTGTTTATTCTCTTTTGCCAAGGAATGGCAAAGTTATATTTCGCATAAAAAGGTAAAACCACAATTTATTATGAACTTGGGCTTCGCCATCGTTGTTGATAAGCAGATGCACAGTGGTACTTTTAAAAAGAATATCCATTCAAAGGAAGAAGACATTCCTATGTATCAGCACTGGATTGTATGATATTATTCAATTACCTCTATGAGAGAAGCTATGAAGAAATGAGGACATTTAATGAATGACTAATTTTGGTCTATATTCTATAGTGAGTGAAGCTCACGAGAGAGAGAACAGCCATGTTGAAATTCATATACTTTGTATTTATCGAGTGAGAAAAAGGGATGCCTGTACTATCGCTCGATGAACCAAGAGATCACTGCTACATGTGAGAACCCATGTCTGGGATTCCTATATTATGAAATATATATATATTGAACTTTACGTGAAGGAATATTCGCTAGACGAGGTTAGGTCTAGGAGCCTTCCTATGTATTGGTTATGGTCTGACGTGCCCAGTCAGTAAAGCCAGATGATTTACATGATGGAACGCTGAATGCTTATTTACGAATGCTCCATTATGATATTTGCCAAGCATGAATGCTAACTTAAGATGATATTCCTGTGATCAACATTATGCTGTCTATGTCGACATTTGTTCCTGTAACCATACACGTACTGTCCAAGTGTGCGTCCCATTAAATGTTATAAAAAGACCACCGTAGTTCCAGTACTTCTTGAATTCGAACAGTGTGAGTATGAGTGATGTACTACCAACCTGTCAACTCTATCGAATCATTCTACCATTCGCGTACTGACATTCAGATACACACTCATTGTTTACACTCACATTCTTGTCGGAGCCTCATCACGTTCCAGGACAAGATGACCTGTATGACCAAAACTGTGCTGGGTTTGATGAGTTGACAATCGTTACACTTTACTACACCAGTCCCAACATCTACATTTATCCACTGGTGGACATTCACATCATTTAGCAAATAAAGCATGATTCAACAACTAGTAGCCAGTATGAGTTAACAACACACAAAGAGGTTTAACAGTCGGAATGTGTCCATCACACCCTGTCTTTATTTATACCTATTCTATTCAAGTTTATGCTCTTTCTTTGATTTTTATGTCAAACAGTTTGTTTCTACTTTGGTGGCTTGTTGATGAAGAGTTCCGGACCAGGGCTATTGTACTTATCTGGCCCGGGACGTTAGTTGATAGTTGAATGTGCGGCCCACTGCCACTGACTTGATCTTTCTGCAGTAATCTTGGCCGCAACTTGTACCAAGACTACAAGTCATACACCATGACAGCAACTTCAACAGAACTGCTGGTTATTTATTCAGGAAGCTGGCACTAGCACAGTGCCAGTACAAACCCTGTAACATGAAAATTGAGGCTTGTCTGAACATAATATCAAATCCACCAATTTTCAATTAATAAGGCATTCAAAATTTAAAAGACTCGGGTCAGCTCTTTCTGACCGACCCAGCACATCCACATCAATAATGTAACAGTTTGTACCAGTTTTCAATTTCTTCTCCTCTACTGGCTACAATATCTCTACAGTTTTCCATGATCTTTTTCACAAAATAGGATAGGTGATATGATCCTTGATGATAACTGTACAGAATCTTTTTGTTCTACCCCTCTTGTAGTTTGATAATATGATGGAGCAACACATAGGCTTTGCATAAGTCTACTAATGACTTATGTACTTACAGTCGTAAAATATCTTCATTTCCCAATTCAAACAACGCAATTAATAATATAAATAATTGTTAATAATGTCTATCTTACCACAGATTCACAGAATAAACACAGGAACGATGACTGGCACAGATTCAGCACTGCTGCATGCGTGACTATGAATCTTCCTAATATATTTATTTAGTATTTATTCAAACTTCACACTCGTAATCGTCCTGACACTGGACAGTTTCTTAGGCAAATGGCCTCCAGTGTTCTAAGTTTTTCATATTATAAAATGCGTTGGCCAATGAGAATCTACTTCTAAGCTTTTCAATTTGAATTTAAAAAATAAAGACAAAATTACAGCCCAATTTCAAATGTACGTCGGTCACATTTTGGCATTAAACGTTAAAAACAGACTTGCTTTTTGGCCTAATAAGTTTTCCTCTCACTCACTTCTTGACTTTCCACTGCTAAATATATTTAGTTTTAGGGCCATCCCATAATATCTTTCCCTCTTTCTACCCCCCCCCCCCTCAATCAGATTACATGTACCCTTGCTTGTCTCATTTCCCCTAACGCGTCCAAAAAGTAACCGTTAGTGAATGCAGGGACGAGCCTCTGTTGGTCTGTGTGCACTAACCAATACAGTATTTTGTCAATAACTTTCTTATTATCTGGGGGATTTTGTATTTTTAAACATATTATTTTTCAGGAGAAGATAAGCTATCAAACTAACTAAGTTTTATGGCCCTCTATCTGGAATTAAAGAATTCCATATATTTTCCATCTTTAGTTTCAATCTCTACTATTACATAAACACGCCATCTCTTTCCCGCTTTTGCGTTTTTCAAAACGAAACTACAAGTCTGTGACGTCATAAAATGTACCATTTTGCAAGAAAGGAGGGCTGGGTGTGTGGTTACATGCCAAACTGCATGACTATGGAACGAACAATTTTTGGGTGTAGTGGCGTATTTTTTCCTCTGCCGCTACCAATATCGCCCGCGTTTTCCTACAATTTTGCGTGTTTCAACCAACTAGTGTCAAAAGGCGCAGTCTAAAAATACATTTTCCTCTCTCCTCATTTGGTCCGAAACAAGGTTTATTCTGTCAAAATTGTTACCAATAGTTCCAAGGTCACTGGCAAACGATAGTACCCTCACACTACGTTTCTGTCTTGCTAAAATTCAGCGTTACGACTGGCGTGGGGAAAGAAGACGCGTCACAACCCAACTATTTTTATTTCTACATTATCTTAACTTTATACTTAGAAATAATAATTTTATCGGTGTATCAATGTAATTTTATCACAATGGTGCAGAAACATGGACGATGAATAAGCATTTGGAAGAAAGAATTGAGGCTCTTGAAATGTGGATATATAGAAGAATGGGGCGTATCTCATGGAAAGAGATGAAAACAAATAAGGAGGTCCTAGAAAATCTGGGTATGAAAAGAGAACTAATGAGAGAGGTCAAAGTTCGGCAGCTAAAATACTTTGGCCACATAAAAAAGCATAACACCTTGCAGAAGACCATAACAGAAGGGAGAGATGAAGGCAATAGTGCAAGGGGAAGACAGCGCTATAAGTGGGAAGATAACATCAAGAGATGGACAGGAAAGAGTCTATCAGAGTGCACCACCAAGACAAGAGACAGAAGACGTTGGAGATCCATTACAGGCAACCTTCGTTGTGGAGATGGCAACTGATGATGATTATTCTTTATTTGTTTGAAAATTACGTAATACAAGATTGCATAATTTATTTTTTTCTTATAAGGGACTACAGTAAAAACTGGTGTGAATAACACTTAATGTACTAACTGTGGCCATAAGCAATTTGTTTTTTACTTTGTAAATGGATTACCTTGATGTTTGAAGACTAAAAAGAAAGTTTTATTGTCTACAACAGTAAATTTGTCTTTGGTAAGCTCGTATACTACAGTTAACTTTTTAGTGTTTTTAAATTTTACATGCAATGTATTTTAAGTATACCGAACATACTTGTTTTAATACTACCAAAGACATTATATATTACAATTCTCTATCTATTTCCCTACAGTTTGGTATATAATAAGTACATGTTCACAGAAAAGATTAACATAACATTTACACTAAAAGACAGTACACTTCACCGTTTAGAGTTCTTCTAACACTACGACAACATGGTTTGACTGTGAGACCTTCCAAGGTCCAGATAGGTTGTCAGGAAATTACATTTCTTGGTCATCGTATAGGTAACCACAGATTATATCCTGATGACAATACAGTCAAACGGATATTAGAGATTACTACTTCTTCTACGAAGAAACAAGTGAGAAGGTTATTGGGGTTAGTTAATTATTACCACAAATTTATACACTTCGCACATATCTCTGCTCCTTTGTCCAGACTACTGGCCAAAGGTAGTCCAAATAAAATTACATGGACACCGCAGTGCGAAGGCGCTTTGATTAAGATCAAGAAGTTATTTGAAAATCCTCCTATTTTATTATTACCAAATCTACATGTTCCATTCATAATTCAAACAGATGCGTCAAATTACGGCATTGGAGGATGTTTTCTTCAATGGTACGAAGGGATACAACATCCATGTTTTTTCGTATCTCGCAAGCTGACTCCAGCCGAACAGAAATATGCAACAGGGGAGCGTGAGCTTTTAGCTGTAGTCTGGTGCCTTGAAAAACTATCGAAATATTTGATTGGCACAAAATTCTACATACAGACAGACCACAGCCCACTTACGTTCATCACTTCCAGGACGATGTGGAACTCGAGAATCCATCGATAGTTCCTGTTACTACAAGAGTTCTCATTTACAATCTTACCTATTGCTGGAACAGACAACAACCTCGCTGACTTGTTATCTAGGAATTTTTCCTCACAAGAATGAATTTAACTTTAATTTCTTGATATTACAATATTTGATTATATGTGTGGTTCTATGAATAATATTTTTATTAATGAGATGTTAATATAATTATAACATAGTTATGGTGGGTCGATATTCATAAATTTCATTCGTGCACATCTTCTCCATCACTCTCACACGTGCCACAAGTGTCACGTTTGGGATCGAGGGGGGTGATGTTGAGGATTGTTTCGGGGTTTGCAAGCATGTGAATCGGGGCCTCATTCGTATGGTTGCACCACGAAACACCTCAGCTGATTAATACCGGAATAGATCGCGCATATCGATGTATGACGCGTTACACATGGTAACAACAGTCGTTGTGGGGCCTGATGGCCGCGTTTCAAATGTGTGGCATAGCCACTTATGGAAAGTGTTTCAAATGTGTGGCATAGAAACTTACCGTATACAAAGTGTTTCGGATGTGTGGCGTAGCCACTTACTCAAGTGTAGAACCGTTTGTGTTCTGGCTTTTAAGCCGATATAAATATGTCTGGATAAAGACATAAGTCTATGTGTGGCCGTAGTGTCGTCTGGCAGTGTTTAAAATATGTGTGGAATAGCCACTGATTCATAGTGTATAATATATGTGGCATGGCCACTGATTCAGAATGTGTAACATATGTGGTATAACCACTTTGAAGTAGAATAGCGTATAACCGTAAAGGTAATGCTTGGGAAGCAATAAAGTCAAATGTGTAGGACCTGTGAGTCCAGAGTATAAACGCGAAAATCGTGGGACACGATCGCAGTTGAGATTATATATAAGGCAGTTAAAGCCTGGCTAGGAATGCCAAAAGTATATGGATAAAATAGACATAGACGTAAAGTGTGAATCACTATGGTATATCACTAGTATTAATAAAGTGGTAGTTATTCCAAGATATGGATTTAAATAGAATTGGTTGCAGACTTTAAACGCTATAAATTAAACGGTTATAATACAGACGTGCAATGTCTGGAAGGATTGAACTTCAGTGTATCCTAGAACTATGTTTATGCAGAGTCTTAAATGTGTGATAGCGTATTACATATTCATGTGAATATGAGGACATATATTAAATATTCAGTCGTCTATGAACTTGACTTATTGCCTGAATTGTTCAAGTTCAACGATGTTCTGTGACTGTTGAATTAATGAATTAATCTTGCAAGGTCAGTACAGAATACAACATTAACTACAGACTGAGCATAATAATAAATAAATAACACTGCTGGATAAGATAAATACAAAGTTTAATGAAAAGACGCTGAAGCGAACATGATAATAATTGTGACCGCTTGGCATACACTACAATTAATACGTGTTAAAAACCACATAAAATGAGAAATAACAACGTTAAAAGCAGTTAAGACATTTTTGCACAAAATACAATATCCTGAAAAGTTCACGGCTTCGAGAAAAGCTGTCCCAGAACAACAAAATAGTAAGTGCATGTTTATTTAATGGAAAATTTTGGGAGAAGTTGCAAATCTGGGTTTTTTCCGTTGCTAGAGTGAGAGTCGTGTGCAAATAGTCGAAAAGCGTGTGCAAATGTAGATGTTTGGTATCGTGTGAAAAATAAAACATCGTGTGAAAATTGGCGGGAAAAAAAGAGTGGGCAGTATATAAAGAAGAGACGTGGGCGATTGCGAGGGCTTGTACAGATTTTAGGATTCGTTAGGCAAGAGGATTTTTTTTTACAGAACTTCGTCTTTGAGATTATCAAGACAAGTTGTTTTTACCTTGACAAGTTTTGTTCAGGTTAGACAAGTATTTTTAAGTAGACAAGTTTGTATTTTACTCTATTAGATATATTATTCCTGTGGATTTACATTTTCATTTGGGATATTCACTACTTTGTGTAAGAAATCGAAGTTAGATGTTCTGAAAAAATTATGTGGCTACTAGATAAAATGATTTTAAAAGCTGGAGTATATATATATAAAATGGGTAGAAATACGCCATCACTTGTGATTTATGACGCCTTCGCCCAGATTTTGGGGAATTCTGCGGTCGATCCGTGAATCAAAGCTTATTTCCGCGCCTCTGCCGACAGCAGACCCGGCGCTAGCGAACGGACGTGCTTTTGATCTGGCGTCTCTCGCTGTAGCTAATTACGTTCCGAACAAACGGATGTGGGGGGGGGGGGGGAAGAACTGTAATTATCTCAGCTTTCCTCAGATTAATTCCCCCTGACCAAAGTAATTACAAAAAATACGTCTTACTTATCGCCCTTGATTTTAAAATTAGATGACTCATTCTCTGATCTGTCACTATTTCAGCGATTGCCCAATCGTTTGCGTGATAAATACAGTGAACGGCTCAGGACTAGTTAAAAGGACTGTTGGTAAACATCACTAGTGCCTGTAAGACAGAAAACAAGAAAATAGGCGTGGCTACAATTTGAGTTCGACAGATATCGAAGCGCATGCCTTCTGCGTTAAAGAAACGTGAATATTAATAAGCAAGTAAAGGTGGAAACCAGGTGGAAGCAAAAACGTGCTGATATCATGTAATATATTCACATAACTCTGTCACACTGCCCTCAGAAAGTATGTATTTGTGGTGCTCAGCCTGGCTTTGCTATTCGCCTTCATCCTTGCCTGGTCTATTGTCGCAGCAAGCTCATTTAGCACTTTGTTGTGGCGCCAAGTGTATTGCCCTTCCCCTAATGGATGCGTGTGAAAAAAAAATCGAAAAAAGGTAATTCGTCTTACGAGGACAAAAGACAAAGAAAATAGCTAACGTTGCGACCATAAGGCCTTCGTCGGGGAAAGGAAAGAAAGTGAAGGCTAGATAGGACACATAAGAAACTAAATAAATATAAAAATTAAACCTAGGTACTTCCCTGAAGAAATCGAGGTTCTACCACTATTGCTTCCCGCAAACTTCCCCTAATGACACCTTACACGCTGATAGTACGTGTTCAAGTGTCTGCCTCCCCTGGCACAGGGGGCACTGCTCATCATCGGACTTTCCCCATCTCACAAGGTTGATGGCCGACGGCAGCAGGTCATACATTGTTGATCTAACAACGAAGCTGAGCCTAAGAGGTGCCATTTGCCATATATCATTCCATGTCAAGGACCTCTGCGGGGCTCCTTCCCATGTAGTCCATTGGCCTTGTTGGGCCTGCTGCACTGCTTTTTGCAACCTCTTATCATTCTCAGCTCCTCGTATCTCCTGAACTACCATGTCTCTGCGCTCCCTGCTTGATGCCTTGGACCACCAGCGGATGTTTCCATGACCAAATCCCCGTCTATTCGTTTGTGTGTATCCGATTACCTCCCTCAGTTTGAGCGACTCTTGGACAGCATCAACAGCTTCTTCCACTCTCCACTTCCGCCACGTTTTCAGTGTGTTCTGAATGGACTTAACCACGTCATCTGCTGACTCGCGTAGCATCATTGCAAGCCTTGCCTTTCCAACTTTGTACTCTTCAACCACTGACTTGAAGGGAAGCAGAAGTTTTGACTTTTTACAGTACAATGCTACATCTGACAGACCTGGTGGTACCCCTAGCCATTTCCTCATGAACTTGTTGACCTTCTGCTCTATAGCTTCCACTGTACTAGTTTTTATTTCATATATAAGCAGTGGCCACAGCAACTTAGGTATCAACATGAACTGGAGGCACCACAGTTTGAATTTTCCCAGGAGTCTGCTTTGGTCTATGATCTGTAGCCCTCTGTCTGCCATTTCTATTGTCTGTTGCACTGCCTTCGAGTCTTTTAATGAGGCATCGTACACCCTGCCAAGACTTTTAACAGGTTCCCCAATGACAGTTGGGATTCTCTGGTTGGAAACCATGAAGATGACCTCTGCTATCTTCCCTTTCCTGACTGATAGGCTTATCGACTTCTTGGGTTTGAAGCTCATTCTGCACCAGCTGACTAGTTCATCCAGGCGTGCTAACATCCTCCGGGCCTGATGTTCATCTGATGTCAGAATTGTTGTGTCATCCATGAATGCTTTGAGCGGTGGCATGTGAAACATTCCATCGAGCTTTGTACCTATAGCCATTCCTTCAGCCGCATTGAGGATTACCTGCATGGCCATCACGAATAGTTTCGGAGAGATGGTACATCCCATCGCAATTCCAACTTCAAGGCCAATCCACTTCGTTGTGTACTCTCTGGTTGGAAATCTGACAGAAAACCCTGCGAAATACAGCTTCAGCATTGCTGCAATCTCTTGTGGAACATGATACATTTCTAGGGCCTGCCACAACATCTGGTGTGGAACGGATCCATAAGCATTTGCTAGATCCAACCAGATTACATGGAGGTTTGTTCTGTCAGACTTTGCCTTTTGGATTGCTTCCCAGATCATTGTGGCATGCTCTAGACATCCTGGTGTACCTGGGATACCTCCTTTCTGAATGGTAGTGTCAATGTATCCATTTGCCAGGTGGTATGTAGTGAGCTTTTTCGCCATCACTGAGAAGAATATCTTCCCTTCCACATTAAGTAGTGAGATTTGCCTAAACTGACTGATGTCTGTGGAATTTTGTTCCTTCGGGATGTAGACTCCGTTCGCCTTTCTCCATTCCTTGCGTACAAGCTGGGTTTTCCACGCATTCTTCAGTAAACGCAGCAGTCGTTTGAGCACCTAAGGGCATCTCTTATACACAAAATATGGAACACCATTAGGACCTGGAGCTGACTTGCACCGAGCTTTCTGGACAATGCTTTCTACCTCTTGCACCATTGGGGGCTTGGTGTTAAATTCAGCTCCCGGCTTACTCGGCCATTTAAGGCCTGCCATGCTGCTGAGCGGCTCATCTTTGCTACCATCTGAATATGTCATTCTAAGTTGTTCTTCCAGTTCTTCTTACCTAATGTTTAGCGTACCCGATCGTGGCTGCTCAAACAGTTCTTTGGCAAACTTGAAGGGCTCCCTGAAGAATCTTTCCCTATCCCTTCGAGTCTTCCTTCTCTTCCTGCACAACCTTTTTGCTCTACAAAGGGCATTATGTTGGCTTTCAGGTGCTCCCAAACCTGTCGTAATCATTCCTTCTCTGTGGCAACTGCACTCTTGAATAGTTTTCGGGCATGTTTCTTCTGTTTGCTGATTTCTGCTATTTTAATTTGTCTTCTACTTTTTCGCGGTGGGTTACTTTCCCTCGCCTCTCTGACTCCGAACACTTTGCGACAGTGCAGGTATATTATGTCGCCGAAGATTTCCAGCTTCTTCTCCAAAGTTATCTGCTTCAGGTTGTTATCCAACTCTTTTGCCAAGGCTTCACCCAGCTGTTCACAAAGGCCCTTTGCACTGGCAGGTGGAAACTTGATTGCGTCTCTCTTCCCGTCCAAGAAGTGTGTGAGATCATCATCAGGCAGATCAAATTGAATGTACTCAGCACTGTGGATTGACACCTGGCTGCGTTCTTCTAACGTCTTACCGTCGAGACAGAGCACGGTTGATTTCCCCGTGATGAACTCCCACACCCCTTTTTCGTTCTGTGGACAGTATTAACAGACTCACTTTCTGCTATTCAAGCTAAAATAAACTTACGAGAATGTAGAAGATCTTCTTCTTCCTCGTTCGTCATGAAAAGGACGTTGGTAATGTTGTGTCCGTTTACAGCGAAGTTGCAATATTTCCGCCTTTCGGCGAAACATCCGATTTCAGAACGGCATTTTTGGGGGACCGGGTTTGCCATCCCTCTTCGATCCCTACTTTCTTGACGAGACTGCAGTGATGGAGCCTGTTTCCAGGACCACCACTTGGAGGTGGAGTAGAGTTTTGATCAGCTCCGGTTCACTGACCTTGACGCAAGCAGTCAAGCTTTGAGTCGCTGACTGCATTCATCTCATTTGCTGCGTCTTTGGTCCCTCAGTAGACCTGATATAGCAGAAGAGATATTACTGACAAATTCTTACCTATGCTCTAGAGTAAGTTCTGTTCTAGTAGCTTGGATACCTTCACGTGTTGGCATAGAAGGAAATGAAAAGGCGGATGAACAAGGTAAGAAATGTAGAAATAATAAAAACAAAATAAATGTGGGGATGAATAAAACAGAGATCAAAAGCTTAATTAAATGAACAATAACTGACGAATGGACAGTAGAGTGAAATGGAAGTCTGAAGGGCAGACATGCATATAAATTGTTTAAGGCTCCAGCAAGAAGTTGTCAGGTATCTAGAGAACTAAAAATTCCGAGCAATGAGACACTTCTTAGACTGCAACTAAGAATGGGCTATTTTAGATAAGAAGAACGTTATGGTGCAGAGTGCCTAGAAAAATATAACATAGAGCATTTTCTGTTAAAATGAGGTATGAACAACAGAGAAAACCAATACTAGATTATTTACAGGCATGCAATTCATCCATATCTTGGCAGCAGTATAGACAAAGTTGGAGGGACAGCCAGTTATATCAAAATAAGAATACAAGAAGCAAGAGGAGCTTTCATCTCATTGGGAAATATATGGAGATCAAGAGAAATCGGATCCAACACGAAAGTAAGAATCTTCAACTCAAATGTGAAGTCAGTCCTATTGTATGGCTCTGAGACATGGAGAACAACAAAGACAACTACCAAAAAGCTACAGACTTTCATAAATGGGTGCTTGCGTAGAATAGAGGGATTAAAATGGTATGACAAGGTTACCAACGTGAAACTGATGACAAGAACTAGACAAGTGCCAGTGGAACAAGAGATGAGAAGAAGACGATGGCGATGGATAGGACACACACTGAGGAAACCTGTTGATAGCATTACAAGGCAGTCCTTGTTCTGAAACCCCCAGGGCAAGAGAAGCAGAGGTAGACCAAGAAGCACACGGAGAAGAGAGCTGGAAACAGAGGTGAAAATGATAAGGAGAACGTGGAAAGAACTTGAGATGATGGCACGTGACAAGAGGACTTGGCATGTGTTTGTTGAAGGCCTTTGCTCCGTTGGGAGTGGACGGTTATGAATGAATTATGAATGAATTCATCCATAACTGTGGAACAGGTGTTGAAAATATAAAGACCTAGAGAAGTGCACAATGTAGTAAAACAGTTTATAACAAGAACTAAAATTAATATATAAGGATCAATTATGGTGTGAGGAAAAGGGGTAGTCTGATGGGGTGCTTGTAGGGCTGATAATTGGTGGATTTGATGTAATCTTGGTCACCCACCAGGCTTTCTCACCCCTTTTCACCTTGTTAACAACAAGGTAGTTATGAGAGACTTAATTTTATTTTTTTAATTATTTATTATTATTTGTTTATTTATTGGAAAAGGGAGGTCACACACAAAAACATTCATACAAATTTAGTTTTGATTTATTCTATTTGGATTGAGTAGAGAGGAGAAGAAGGTACTATATTTGGGTATTGGAAACCTGACTTTATTTAATCGTATTAGTACACCATATGTCCTAATTATAATCCATCAAGAGTTGAACGGAATACTTTAAAAAAAAAAAAAAAGCTTATTATCCGATTTAGTTAGACAGTTACATTCTTATTATCCGTTTTTAAGGCAAATACGTTCATAATAATGGTTTTAAAAAGACATTTACACTTATTATCAATTTTTAATACATATTTACACACTTATTATCTGTTTTTAGACACTTACATTTTTATTATCTTTTTTTTTAATATTTGTAGACATTTACATTATTTTTATCCATTTTTTTTTCACATATTACTCTGTGTTTTTGTTATATACCGTTTGATTATATTGTGCTGTTACCAAGGCTATCCATTCTCAAAACTTGTGTCACCGTTGGGTTTGCCCAAAGCATTATTTGTGCTTCAAGCAAGGTTTATATGAACGGTGATTTGGGTTTTAGTCAAGTAAAAGAGTGTAGAAAAATGGTTTAGGAAATATGAATGGATTTGGATACAGACTATTTGTCTTAGTAGAAGGGAGATAAAATGAGTGAAGGGATGCTTTGAGAAAAGGGAGGAAACTCCGCATATTACGGTTGGTGGATAAAAGTCTTGAATTAGGGTTAAGCAGATTTAGTGGGTTCTCAATTGTGGTTGAGAAAATTAGCATGTAACGAAGTTGTAGTAAGCTTTAAAGAAGAGAATATAGAGTTCAGTTAAAACGTCAAAGGGAAATAATGTAGAATTAAGTCCCGTGCAGGTGTTAGTGGGTTGAGGAAAAAAATACACACGGGAATAGAGTGAGAGAAGTCTAAATATAACAGACGATAGTTCACTGAATTCGCTTACGTTGTAAAAGCGTGAGCATATTTTTTCCAGTGAGTGGAAATAAGGCGGACCAATCGTTTTAGCTGGAAAACGGGGACAGATCAGCTGAGCATTGACTAGAAGTCAAGGGCAGAACAGTTTACGGCTCGCTAGTGTGCGGTCGTGTATTTCTGAAGATGAAGAAACAAGAATGTTGTGCGGTTGCCACACGTTTGATAAGATCTGTAGAAGTTATCACAGATAGATTAGAAGTGACAAAGTAAACTCATAAGGTATATAGATAAGTTAGGAGATGCTAGTCCTAGGAAATTCGGAGGATGTGATAAAGATTAGTCAGAACAGTATGAGTAAACTAAGAAGTGCTACTTAAGAGAATTTGTTTTATAATGTCACTAGTGAGTGTATTCACAGGAGAGATTCAGTGAATCACCTGTAAGTATTGACCTTTTATGAATTATTATGCACTTTGATGAACATTTTTCTTGACTCGCAGCAAAGAAATCCCAAGACGATATGTTAGAAAAATGAGTAAATGAAATGGTACTGGGCGATAAGTTTAAAGAAGAGAAGCAATGGAATGCACAGGATGTACCAGAGGAATAGAAATACAAAGTACTTTGCATAAAGTTGATCAGGAGTTTTGAGGCAGATTGGGCAAAATGAAATAGAGCTTGAGGAAGCTAATTAAGTACTTTGAGATGAGATAAGCACAAAGGGGATTAAATGCCTACATACTTTTGAGATACAGAATGTATACGTGAGGTAACTATGATATGACTGCATGTGTGCTCTATACGAAGAATTACCTGCATCTTTGAAATATATTTATATTACATGTAAATAAATAGAATTTTGTAAGAGAACAAACAAATGCTTGAGTTGATCCATGAAGGATTGTTGTTGAATGCCTGATCATCAATCACTGTAATAACACCACTATACGAATCAGTTACTGATTAACAACAAAGAAGGGTACGAACGAGCCAAGGGTTGAAAGTAAGAAGGAAAGTAGTTCATCCAAAAATTGTCAACTCTGGCGGAGAGGGCCAGTACCAAACACTACTAACTTAAAACTTGGAAGATATACAAGGAAACTGGTGTGAGTCACACAACTAGGCCTGCCATCTGCCACCTAGTTAAGTCAAGTAGAGGTACTGCTCAGTCACGGTGTCACATTTTAACTAATTGGTACCGTAACCAGTCCTATGTGTTCACACCCACCTACGGCTCTGTCACATCTTAACTAACTGATGCCGTAACCAGTGCTCAGTCACGGTGACACATCTTAACTAATTGGCGCAGTGACCAGCCCTTCTCGAGTGACATGGCTACATCACAAGGAGATATAGTGTACCAACAACAACAGCAACAATAACAGCCGATATTTGCTTCACCACCACAGGAGCAAGAACCAACAATGGCTGCACTCAAGAGTATTACTGAGACGTTATTTAATGTTGACTTATACGCAAAATATAATCATATCAGATCAGTGATAACCCCATTTAAGGGAGACTCGAAAGAATTCAGAAGATGGATGAAAGACGCAGACAGATTTGCTACTATGATCAACGCAAGCACAGATACGGAACGAAAGAAGATACTATATTTTTCATCTCTCTCGTTACTGACTTCCTAAGGAGACGTGATAATACATATCCAACTGAGACATATGAGTCATTAAAGAAAGAGTTAACGAAACGCTATAGTGACATTACTAATACGGAACATGCGTGGTCATTGCTTTGCCGCATCAAACAACAACGTAGCGAGCCTATACAATCTTATGCAGAGAAATTATTAAATTTGGCAGAGGAGGCATTCCTGAATTGGTTGACAGCATCACCAGACCTAAAGAAGCATCTGGTAGGAATCTTTATTGACGGAATGTTGGGCAGTAGTACAAAACTCCATATGATTCGCAAGGATCCCAATACAATAAATGAAGCGATCCACATAGCGATTACGGAGGAAAATGTTCAAACTAGATTTAATCAATGTATTAAGCAGGAGCCAACAGTTGAGTCCCAAGTAGAACATGAACCGATGAAGATTTGACATTTCCGCTCGCGTTGGCGTCACCCAAGCCGGATGGAAAACCAGTGAAAGATAAACACATTATCCTCGACATTTTCCCAGACAGCAGAGCATACAACAGGTTAATATCCCTACTTGCTTCAAATGTGGTTTTAGAGGACACATAGCCCCTGAGTGCCGACAACAACATCCTCGCTTACGCCAGCAGGATTACAATAATTCACAACAGAGTGGTTATAGTAACACTCGTGGGCATAGTCAAAATTTCCTAGGAGCGCACACACCATCCAACCTTAGTATCAGACGAGCACGAATGTACAACCAGGGAAACGGAACAGTCAATCACTAAGCAGGACCATTAGTGTTGACTGTAAAGGAAATGAAGAAGACAACTACCTTCATCGGAGGTCCGGAAACATAAACAACAACAATATGGTGTCACATCTAACACCTTTTTCTCAAAAGTCACCGCAACAACAAATACATTCCATAAATATTACCCCAGATCCTAGTTCATGCCTGATCAAGATTCATAACAAAAATTATCGCGCACTTGTGGACACTGGCGCTTCAGTAAGTTTGATTAGAGAACAGTTATACAAACAAATCAAACACCTTGTAACTTTTCTACCTTCAAACACGTTTATGGCATCAGTGACAGGAGAATCTCTGATGTCTTGTGGTACAGCATATATCAAGTTCCACATAGGACAACAACAGATTACACATCCCTTTATAATTACACGTGGGATGTCCAGAAATTTCATTTTAGGTAGAGATTTCCTTACCTCTCACAACGCCAGGATATATTTCGACCTAAACAAGATCAATATTAATGGGGAGTACAGACAATTAAAAGACGATATACACATAGCATCTTTGGTGCGGTTGACGACTCCAGTCACAGTACAGCCTAACACACTTGTGATAGCCAGAGGACGAATCAAGTGTTCTAATTATATTGAACCAGGACAGACAGTACAAATTGAACCATTGGAGAGTGAGGATATAAATGATGAACCCCTCCTGTTTGTCACAGAAGGTATCGCACAAGTTTCATCCTCACGTGATTTCCCGGTCAGGATTATAAACACGTCGGGACAGGCTACTACAATACACAGAGGTACAATGGTTGCTAAAGTACAAAGATCGTCCTTAACTGCTACCAAGAACAGTAAGATACCTGAAGTTAGTCAGAGTCGAAACCATTATCCCCCCGTTCCACGCAAATCCCAAAGTCATACCCCAGGTTACCCTACCGACTCTGGCAGAAAAAGTCATTGGCAGAGTACAGATGTTAACCACTTCACTAACAGATATGGAGTTAGGCATTATACACGAGCAACAAGGACGATGGGCCAATCAAATAGAATAGTGGACAGATACAGAATTGATGACCAGCGGAATAATAAGGGAAGAAGATGTCAACAAACATCGCATAGGTGTACGATGAATGACGCAAAACATATACCTAATAATCATGTCACGCTCACACACGGAGAGGAAACATAATAAGCAAGATGATACATTGTATAAAAAAGCTTGCAGAAATGAACCTGAACACATAAATGCAGGTGCGAGGAAAGATGAATATTATAGTTATGCACGGAGAGTGAATCAAGTGATCCAAAGAAGAGCACAGGATGGAATATACAGAAGACCAGGTGATAGCACAGGACAAGTTCGTTATGTCAATCTTGTTACCCACCATATACCACCAACTTCAACAAAGTCCTTGGAATACTGTCGTAGTCAACGACAAAGTAGACGTCATATTTATAATACAGAGCAAGAGCATACTCCATGGCGGAAATCCAATACGAGATACTCAAACAAACCACTGTATCAAGGATACCAGTTCAGATATTCAAATCCCTTTGAATACGGTCGTAGTAAACGACAGAGCAGAAGGAATGTATATAGAATATATGAAAAGCATACTCCATGGCTGAAACCCACTGCGAGATATACAAATAAATCATTTTGTCAGAAAGAAGAACCCAGATGGTTTAAACCTTTTGATTATTCTAGGAGAGAACAAGACAGAAGAAGGAACTTCTACAGAACTGAAGAACATAATACGTATGTTAAAACACCTTGGACAAATAATGAGTCTTACAGACGAAATGACACACCCGATCGGTTGTCACAGTTATTGGCCACATTGAAAGGGGATGATCAACATAAATCCAAACTCACCACGTTCGTTACTAAACACCAGGATGTGTTTGCACTAACAGACATGGAGTTAGGCAAAACTAACACAGTACATATGGACATTCAAACTACAACAGAAGAACCCATTAGTTTGAAACCATACCACACTCCATTGAAAAACCATGAAATAGTGGGAAAAGCCATAAATGACATGTTGAATGCAGGAGTTATAGAGAGATCGAGATCAGCATGGTCGTCACCAATAGTGATTGTCTCAAAGAAAGACGGAACGCGTAGATTCTGTTGCGATTATCGAGCATTGAACAGAATTACAAAAACGATTTCATATCCATTGCCACGCATAGATGATATTTTGGCGACACTTGGACATTCTACACACTTCACTACATTGGATGCACGCTCAGGATTTTGGTGTATTCCTATGACACTAGCAGCGAAAGAAAAGTCAACATTTTGTAAACACATGGGTAGTTACAAATGGAACGTTATGCCTTTTGGTTTGAAAGGAAGTCCCGCGACATATATGGCATTGATGGACGAAGTTCTACAAGGAATGCATTCTTTTGCATTAGCTTATATAGACGATGTACTTATTCCCACATCAGGTACTGTGGATGATCATCTAAAGAAGGTTGAACAGGTTTTTGATCTCCTCCGACATCACCAAGTTAAACTCAAACTAAGTAAATGCAAGTTCCTGAAAACAGAAACCAAATATTTAGGGTTTATAGTCAACAAAGATGGTATTTGCCCGGACACAGATAAAGTAGAAGCAATAAGAAAAATGCCAGCCCCCACAACAGTGAAGCAGGTACGAGCGTATATTGGTTGTTGTGGATATTACAGACGCCACGTTATTAACTTTTCAAAGGCCGCTGAACCACTCATTGCCCTTAACAAGAAATATTCAAGATTCAAGTGGACAAAAGAATGCCAAGAATCCTTCGATTACCTTAAGGAAGCACTTACAAAGATACCACTGCTCGCACATCCAGATATATTTCGCCCAATGATCTTGTATACGGATGCTTCAGATACAGCAATAGGCGCTTGATTGGTCCAACCCAGAGAAGAAAATGAGACACCTATTATACCAGAAATTCCTAATGAGATGCCTATAGCATTTGTGTCACATGCCCTCTCTAAAACACAGAAACGACGGTCGACAACAGAGAAAGAAGCGTTTGCCATACATTACGCGATACAAAAACTTGATTTTTATATCAGAGGTACCAAACTTAATATTAGAACAGACCACCAACCATTAGTGAATTGGCTCACTAAGACGCAGGAGCAGCCAAAGAAGTTACAAATATGGTCTATGAATTTACAATCCTATGACACAAAAATTGAATACATTCCGGGTACTCAAAATACATGTGCAGACCTCCTTTCTCTAACGCCTCAGCCTAGTATTATACATGACGATGATCCACATGCGTTCACTGATATCAATGACAACGCAAAGGAGATCAACATTATAAGTTCCAATAGGATAGATGATGAAAACACCACCGCCACAACAGATACCGGCACACAGCAAACAACGGATGTGGACATATTTGATGTACATGCTGAGCAGAGAAAAGATCCCGAAATTCTCAAAATCATCAAACAAATAGAAACGAAACCTACATCATGTAAACAGTTTATAATCTTGCCACATGATCAAATACTATATCATATTGATGAGAAACAAGAAGGGAGACTACAGAAAGTAATTCCAGTCAGTAATACCTCAATTACTAGAGCAGTTCCATGACAATAATGAACATGTTGGAAGAGATAAAACCATTGACATTATCAAGAAAAGATACTATTGGATGTCAATTTACAAGGACATAGTTGAATACGTTAGTACTTGCAAAATATGCAGAATAAGAAACATGAGACCAACTAAAGTTCCCTTACAAGAAATGAAACCATCTCATTTCCCTATGGAAGTTATATGTAGGGACATTTCTGGGCGATTTCCTGTCACGCGGTCGGGAAATGCATACCTCTTACACATTGTCGATCAATATTCGGTATGGCCTGAAAGTTATCCTCTCAAGAACATAACGTCAGCGACAGTGACGGAGTTTCTTCTACAAGAATTTGTACCAAGACATGGTTGTCCAAAGAGAATAATCACAGATAACGGGAAACAATTTGTCGGTAATCCTTTTAAGAAGACACTCAAGTCTCTGCATATTCAACATACGACTAGCAGTTTCTACAGACCGCAAGCAAATGGAAGAAATGAGAGAATGCATGCTACATTGCATGATATCCTTGCTAAATATATACAAGGAAATGCACAATATTGGGATATATATATATATCAATCAAGCTCTGGAAGCGATAAGAGTAAATATAAACGNGACGANAGGACTGNC